>LUGF01056355.1:76122-104358 GCA_001625245.1 Calycopis cecrops | reverse complement strand
TTTAATTATTTTATTAATTCATCTAATATCTTTCACATTACCTCTCCTGATTATTTATGTTTCACTTAATTCGGGGAAAACGTTTGTCTCGGTAGTAACTGGATGGCAAAATTACAATACATAATAACAATAAATGATGATGATGAAACTTTTCAACATGGACCCACCATAGCGTTGATGATTTCAGACAGGCGTTGAGTTCGTCAGTCGGTGTGCCTGTTTCAATAACTGGCAGCGTTTGTCTGAAACCACCATTGAATATATTATTTACGAAAAACTAACTTGGGGGCGATGTAAAAATTGTATTAAAACACTTTTCAATGTTGTTTTTTATTTTTTTGCCTATCTGTTTGTCTGTTTGTCCAGGCTATCTCCGAAATTACTGGACGGATTCGCATGAAACATTTTGTGGTGTATAAATACTAAGCTTGGTCAACATTTAGAACACTTTCCACTGCCTAATATAATTATGGTTATAAATTTTATTATCACTACTTAGTATAAAACAAAGTCGTTTTCCGCCATCTGTGTGTCTCTATGCCTAGATCTATAAAACAATGCAACAGATTTTGATGGAATTTTTAATAGATAGGGTGATTCAAGAGGAAGGTTTATTTGTAAAAACACTTCATTTTTGAAGTCCGAAATCCATGCGGGCGAAGCCGCGGGCGGAAGCTAGTACAAACATATTTTATCGATAAAATTCGAATGAGACCTGTATTCAATTGATTTGCTATTATTAAATTGCCACAATATTCCTTAAATATTGAATCTCGATAATAATATTAAGATATTTTACTTTAGCTCCTAAATACCATATTTATCTTTTGCGACTTGGTACATACTTATTTATTCAGAGATTCTGTCAAAGGAAGTCGATGTTCTAAGCTCCTTCAGTACGAGTACTGGACACATGAAACGTTCAAAGTGCAGCCAGCACTTTAAAGATTATGGTGTTGCGTATACTATTCTCAGCAAGAGGCAGTTCTGTTGCATTGCATTTTGTTTCGCTAAGACCGAAGACGTACCTCTGTTACTCATGATAGTGTAGTGACAATCGTCGCGTTTTGTGTATTTTGGTGAGTTTTTGGTGGCCCTTTGGAGGGGAGAAAAGGAAGGAGTACAACAAAAGTTTTCACTTCTAACGGTCGGTATGAATAGGACAATTCGATAACTTAGAAATTCAAAGATTTTCACTCCGAAGTATAATATTGCAAGCGCTGCAGAGTCACAGGGATTTTAAATGGAAAATACCAACATAACATACACATTGGAATATCATGAATTCGTTACATACATTTGTATAATGTAGTTCACTTATGTAAATATTTAAATTCTCTTATATTTTATAAAAAATCTTCTTGAAGAAATTGCTGTAAAGTAATAAGGCCGCCCTTGTGTGCATTATTGTAATACGTAGGCACTGTCTTGAGTACCTACTGTCTATAATGTGCGCAATAAAGAATATTTTCGTTTCATTTTCATTAATTTCATTCATATCGTTTCATTTCATTTTAAAAATCTAATATCACAGTGTTTGTGTTGGTACTCTAAATGTCCGATAATCATATCATTTTCTGTGTGTATTCAGTAGGTATGACGATAGGTGATAACGTATTTTGACGGCGTTTAATTTCTAAGAATTCCATATAAACTTCAACACCCTATTTCACCCCCTTAGAGATTGAATTTCTAAACATCCTTCCATAACATCTACCTGCATGCCAAATTTCAGCCCGCACAGTGCAGTGGTTTGGGCCGTGCGTTGATAGATGACTATGTCACCTTTGAGTTTTATATATATAGATTGATTAAGTGGCGGTATAAAACTTGATCTTAACTTAATTAATGGAAGATAAACTAAAGTCGTGTAATTAGTCTACAGTTAATATGATTATAAAATTGAAAAGAAAACTTCTTCAGAGTTGTAAGGAAAAGAAAACTTCATTAGAGGCGTAAGGAACGGGAAAACTATTATTAGTTTCCGCCAGCAACATGTGTCAGCAACATGCTACGTAACAGAGCTATTACAAATGTAGACACCATAATAACGAATACTGGTCTACTTGCATTCCTACTTATAAGTTTTCATTACAATAGACAGTCTTGTGACTGTCTGTTTTTAGTATATCCTTTCAAACTCTTTTACCGATGATTTCAAACACACATGAGTGAAACCGCCAGGCACAGCAGTATATTTATATCCTCCCTCATTTTACCCCCTATGAAACTCTCGCGGACTTTAGTGTTATCGTAAACGCCACCTGATAAGGCACGAGTCGTAAAGACAAGGCTAAATCGACACTTACTATTAACGTTCCCGCTAAAGCTCCGGGTGATAATGTTGTATCTTTAAAATTTGTAACACAAATAAATTGTTGTTGCCACGTGTGTTTAACATAGATAAGTAATTCAGAATATTATTTAGTAATAATCTATTAGGATATAATATATTTCTTGTGTTAGTGTGTATGTCACTGACCTCCTCCTTAACAACTTGACCGATTTTGATGATTTTTTTTTTTTGTGTTGAAGGAGATTTGAGAATGGTTTAGATTCACAAATTAGCCACGGGCGAAGCTGCGGGTACAGTATATAATTTAACAGGCAGTAGCCTTTTTATAGGGATTGTTATGCAGATGTAGGTGTAGGGACACAATGCAGTGTGTAGATAAGTATGTTTTAGTATAAAGTGTGTATTATGTAACTGAAATGTGTGCGTAAACATTATAATTGCATATTCTGTGTAATTAAAGTTAGTCTCGAATAAACTGTCTTGTGGACACATGGTTTTAATTATTCCGCTCGTCCTTCTGACGTCAGAATGTTGGGTTATGCGGTGGCTATGAAATCAGTCTAATATAGGTATCCCACCAGTAGTCCTTACATGCGTACATAGACATACAAGTACTGCTGTACATCCTACCTTCTAATTAGTCACCAAAAACTCACGAAAACCACGAAACGTACCAGTATTGGAGTGGTATCAAGCGAGTGATAGCCTCGCCATTCAGTCTATACCGGCGGCTATGTTTGCGTTGCCTACTGAAGTCCATACACAGCCGCAAAAATGTTTTTCAGGTACTTCTCTACTTGCCTTCTTCTCACTAATGAATTATCGAAAACTCATAAACTCACAGCACAGTGACAGTATTTCAGCGGTTTTGATTGAGCGATAGCCCTTGCATGAAACCGTGTTTGCTTTTCTACATACGCACAATTATTATGCAAATGTACTTTTCTAAATGTTTCTAATGAGTCATCTAGAAATCGTTACCCGAACGAAACGCGACAGTTTTGGTGTCACTTCGCAGCTTCATGTGAGATACAGATTTACCTTCGGCGGCCATCTTTATAGAGACTAGCTAAAAGCATTTTTTTTATTATAGTGCATAAAATAAAAGCAAGGCTCAAATATACAAATATATTCTCCTCTCATTGTATACAATGAAAATAATTCATTAGGATAAGATAAAATGACGATTGTATCTTATATATTTAAATCCTAATGAATTAAACATTTTCGAGATTAAAAATATTTTTATGGTATTCCATATCTATTGTCACCACAGTTTCTTCCACAGTAAGTATTCTGTTGTTAACAGCCCTGATCGGTCTATTATATACCTACTACAGATTCCTTGTAGGTAATCTTTATTTGTACTATTCTTGAGATGTGTGCCTTCAGTAATATTTACTTTAAATATTAACAGACATACTTATAAATTTCGCAATTAAACATTTGCATTAGCAGTAAAGCAAATTCCTATTTCGAAAGTTTCATCATACTTAAGCTCTGAATCGTTATTTTTTGCCTGAAACAATTCAGAGAGTATCTATAAAATCGAATGTCTTTTCAAACTAAAGTACGGTTCGAGTGACGAAGCAGTCCGAAATTATCAGGTATTACCTACAGACAAGAAAAGGGCTGGACTTGGACACCATTATCTGACAAATCGCTGAACCATAGAAAAGTATTTGTAATGCGAAATCACCATACTTTAATGTCATACTGAAATTTCTTCTTTGTTCTGTTTGTTATTCTGCAAAAAACACAAATAAAATGTAAAATATAAAACTAGATTTTTTAACATAACAATATATTTTATTGTATATATAATATTATGACGAATTTACCAACAGTAGATACACTAAAAGCCGTCAAGGAATTCAGGTTGTAGTATCGAACATATAAGTTGAACTACATTCACGATACGCTCGAAATATGTTACCTCCCTGCTATCCCGACAGTTAAGACGCCGAAACAAAAGTGAGTGTCATATCATGCGTTCGTTTATATTATGTTAGTTGATCGTATCTCTTAATTGCATCATATACATTTAATAGAAACCAGGTGTTGCTACGTAGTCACGCATAGCGTATTTATATATAGGATTATTTGATAAAATTCAGGTAGGTATTTAGTAGTTATAATAAGTCTACATTATATGTATAATCTGTATCTCAAACATGATACGTGACATCGGTTTTAAGGGCAATGTTATTTTTTTCAGAATTACAAATATATTCATGCGAACAATTATATTCATATGTACGAAATTTCGCGTTTATAATAATTTTTTTTTTATTAAATAGCACTTACCTAAATTATTTGGTATTTTGATGGAAAATATACTTAACATTGCCCTACTAGTTATATAATTTATGATAACGTAATACACTTTACACTATTTTTTCCCCCAACAGTTATGCATAACAATAATTTGTTTTATTTGTGTCCCTGTTTAGTAAGAGGTAGTCCCACACTGCATGCTTGGATGCAGCCGAATTGGGCCGGCACGACGGGGGAGGTACCTCTCGCTTACACGAGACCGGCGTAAAGTGACAGCTGCGCTGTCGCGTTTCGTGCGGTGTGTAAGTAGTCCATAAAGGTATGAGGTGAAAGGAGGGCAGCACATCTATATAGCCTCTATGGGGATGTCTATGGGCGTCGGTAGTCAAGAAAATGGCTCCGACCGCTCGTTTGCTCCCTTATAACATAAAAAAATATGTTAATAGTAGTATTAAAGGACATTGTACTTTTGAATGCCCTACAAAATTTTGTCATTACCATTCTCTTACAAATTTGGTTTCATGTAAAGGGCAGTGGTCCAAATCAATAAACCTCATTGATATTATATTGAACATAGTCAATTATAAGTTAGAACATTTTGATTCAACAATTGACGTATAATAAAATAATGAGGTTTGAAATTCCGAAGCCTAAATATTTATATACTCTTGTTTGGATGAGTTATTCCATTTATAAAGTAAACATTCCCAAACAAGTAAAGCTATATTCATGATTCAAAAAAATAATCGAATCCAATATTGATTTTAGCTAGAATAACAGACTTATTTTGAAAAGCAATCAAAAATAAGAATTAAGACGAGTCGACGAGCAGGTTGGACTAGTCTAGTAGTGTAGATACAACTGTTAAGTTGTATTGAGGAGCCGCGCACAAATGTTAGTTTTATTACTTCTTTAATTCTCCTCCTTGCGTCGGTATCCTCATTACTGAGGGTCGTGATACCCGTGCTGAGCTGAAATCTTGTTCTTCACAATATTTCGCCATCTGGTTCTGTCCTTGGCAATGTGGAGAGCATCGTGCAGCTTCAAGCTCAACACTGAGCGAATTTGGTCAGACCATCTTGTTGGTATACGACCTCAAGGGCGCTTTCCTTCGAGTTTACCCATGACTATTTGTTGTTCAAGGTTATCACCATCCTTCCGAGCAATGTGGCCAAAAAATTCTAAAATTCTCCGCAGGCAGGTGGTAGAAAGCCTGGTCGTAATATTCAGTTCATGAAGGATTGATTCATTAGTACGATGGGCAAACCACGGAATCTGTAGCAACTTTCTCCAACACCACATCTCAAAGGCATCGATCCGATCACGATCGGCCTTCTTTAGTGTCCACGTCTCTGATCCATAGCTGAATATGGAGAATACTAGGGAGTCAACAAGTTTTATTTTGGTCTTACGCGAAATGTTGCGATCCCTCCATATTCTCTGCAGCTGAGACATCGCACTCTTGGCCATACCAATGCGCCTTCTTACCTCCCTTTCGCAGGAACCATTACTGCTGTTATTGGAACTACTATCATTAGTTTGGTTTTGGAGCGGTTTATTTTAAGACCCAGACTCATGCTAATTTCCTCCATTCTATCTAAGAGATCTTCCATTTCAGGTTCGCTTGCAGCCACGAGTGTCGTATCGTCTGCGTACCGGAGGTTTGTGATATGAATGCCACCTATAGTGACGTCACCATTCCAGTTTTCTAGCGTTTTTCTGATAATGTACTCTCCATATACATTAAATAAAATGGGGGATAGGATGCATCCCTGTCTCACTCCCTTGCCAAACTTAAATGGTTCCGTCGTCAACCTGCTGTCAAACTTCTTTAATTAGATAAATAATATTTTTAATATACAATTTGAATGCCATCAAACTACAGCGAAGAATAAAGGAGGGCTGAACAACAGAATAAATATTATACGTTATTATATCGTTATTATAAAATATAACACCTGATACTATGAAACACACTAGAAACGATTTTCTACGACGTCGAATAATAGTGGGCAATTTGCGACAGCGTTTATCATCTAAAGAAAAGTTCTCGCAACATCCCAAATTGTTGGAATTCAGCGCTGAATTCTCAAGTTTTCGTTCCATGGAGCGGTACGTTAATTTGGCTATTAGTAAATCTATTATAGTCTTTTTACTATAATGGTTAGTATTTACTTGAGATTGTGTGATTTGTACTGTAGTGCCTTGCACCAGTTGTAGTGCCTTCAGGCTACTACGGGGACGTAGCCTGCTCTTGCAGCATTACCTTAAAATCTGTAAAACCCTAAAAGACCCTAGGTTACTACTGCCTACTCATTCTATCCCAGCTGGATGAAAGATATTAAATATGAGCACTTGATATAATTATTTTTAATGTATTTATTTCTGAGTCATGTTACATAAAATACATTTGTCTTGTTTATAAATCTATCTTAACTTAATCCTACTAATATTATAAACGCGAAAATTTGTAAGTATGTAATATGTATGTTTGTTACTCTTTCACGTGCAAATTACTGAATGGATTTCAATGAAACTTTACAATGCTGCAGATATTTCGACTTGAAAATATACACTATTGTAGAGTAAAATAACGGGTTGACAATAACATATTTACCAATAATCAGATAACAACGTCTGTCGGGTCAGCTAGTTAATATAATATTATATTAATTCTAATATATATCTATGTATTAATAAGTGAGGCACAAACTATAGGAACATATTATTTACGACAATTACGTGGACTGAGGAGTCTGAAAATTGGCACACTTATAGTTTAAGTGTAAGAGAAGTGTAGAACGATAATATTTCTTAATAATAATGATTGTAAAGTATTTTAATTTAGTAAAAAAAACTACCACGTATTTGACACATTGATATATAAGATACACGTAATTATTGATGAAGTTTCTATGTGTCTTTTCAAGTGATGGAAATTCTACATAAATTGTTTTATCTACACTAATGTTGTAACATTCTACTTATGTTTTCAATACTTGACTTATAATAACTACTGTTATAGCTCAGACAACAAAAAACTCAATTTAAGCAATTTGACATGATGTTATAATATCCAAATCGGTATCGTAAACTCTCATTATAACACTGTGTGAGAGCGAGAGAGAGAGAGAGAGAGATAGAGTGGTGAGAGAGCCTTATGTCAAAATCCTTAACAGCGCGCGCTCGCTCCTGATTGGCCCTGCGCGCGCTGCAGCTACGCTCTCATTGGTTAGATTTTAATGGCGCGGGCGGCGAGTTCGCTGTGACGTAGGCATGAATTCAATGTTTCGCAATATTTTATTAATTGATTAATTGCATTAGTGAAGATAAAGTAGTGTATGCAACTGCATATAACACGGGTATTAAAACACTCGTGTTACTATTTTGAAACTCGCATTCGCTCGTTTCAAAATTTCACACTCGAGTTTTAATACCCTTCATTATATGACAGTTGCATAAACTACTATACCTTATGTAGTTACAATGTCATAACAATATTATGTCATATTATGATATTTATATTTTTAATTACTGAAAAGTTTCACTTAGATCGAATTTCGACCTTTGTGAGTTTACTAGTTATAATAAGCAATTATAATAATAAAAATAGTTTCTGCTCTTGTTTTCCATATAATCTTTAACAGAATAAAATTTCAAACTCCACAATTCGCGCAATAATTTAATAAAGGGGTGCAAATTTTTTGCTTCACGTAAAACGATAACGTCTTATGCCGAGTAGCACTTAGCCCTCGTTTTACAAATTTTTGGCAACACAAAGTACGTAATATACTCAAGTGAGTTTTACGGCTCAGTATCATGTTAAGCAATACGGGTACAATGTATAAAATGATATAAGTGTATATTTTTAGCTGAGCATGATGTATATTTTATGAACCGTTACCCCACAGCATTTCACTAAGTTAACCTTATAAGATCGTTGTGTCGTGTAATATAATAAAGTGTCTATTACATTTACACAGTTCACTTATATATAAAAAGCTATTTTTTTAATGTTATCATGCATTAAAGACAGAAGTCAGATTTTATTATTCTATATCCACCACTACTATAATTTAGTTTAGTAAAATAAGATTTTTGTATAATAATTTTGTATAATGCAAATAATATTCGAGAATAGCGACACTTATTAATTACGTTAGTATGTTAAACCCTCTAAAACAATGAGATATAATACCAACAAGTCTTTAAAAGGTTTATAACTGTCGAGTAGAAATAGAAAAATAAGGATCTTGACAGAATATTCGGGAAAATCAACGTAGGTGTGTTCTCTCTTTGTCATGCGAAACATTTGTACAGACAAGCGAATTATCATGTTTCTCTTCATACCTCAAGCCTAGACAATCTAATATCCGGCCAGCTGGCATACATGTGTCAATGTAGGACATTCAATGTAATTAGGTCTCTTGCGGTCAGCTCATCGCATAGGAATAGTCAATTTCCTTTTGTGGGACATTATTTTATAGTTAATATTTACTCAATGCCCATATAATGAGAGTTACGTGTATGTTCACTGCATGATTAACATTTCCTGAGTAAGTTAAATAATTTTGCTTATTGTGAAATACAAAAGCGTTGACTCAGAGGTAGTTGCAGATTGCAGCCGAATTTGGTTCAACTGGGTAGGTCTAGCTCACATCTGACGCCAAGTAGTTTTTGTACCTCGTGGTTTTTGTAGACAAAGTTAGAAAAGATACGACTGAGAGAGACAGAAACAAAATATTTTTTATCTTCGTAAAACATACAATCGTACAGAATCGAGTAAAAATACCTTTCTCTTTACCTGACCTATTTTACTGTAATTTTTGTTACATTTTTTTTGTTTATTGTCCGCTTTTTACACGGTAAGCTTAAATTCATGACATACATCACGTACTGGCGTAGGTAGGTGCTAACGCGTCGACGCTCCAGTACAATATGAACTCGTAATAACGAAGCGTGGATACGCGAGATTAAAATGAGGTTTTATGAGAAATCTGAGGAGATTTTTTTATTTAACGTCATCACAATGATCACAATTAGTTATCACTTTTTATTTCATCAACGCCATATTTCCAAATAAAATCATACAGAACAAAAATTGGTTGTCTGTAAATTCGGTTTACAGACCATAATTTCACGAGATAACGAGATAAGAAAACAGTTCACGACTTCATAGGACGCATCCTCCTGTGGACTGCAAAACATGCATCACGAGCCAAATGCTTGGCCTATCCGTATCTCTCTATCGCTTGTTCCGCGCTCTTGCATTCAAGCAGAAATTGACATTTTTTACGTGTATGCCGCCGGCTTTCATAAGGCTATCACGTTAAAAACTCTATTTAGAGATTAACAATCATTTAAGACAAACACATCAAAAAAAAATACAACTAATTTCCTAAACGGTCTTTGTACGATTTCTCAGATTTGCAGATTATGATTTTGTAATTTAATATTTATTATATTTATTGTTAATGGCTTACTACAATGATCTATTATTTGACTAGTGTATTTATAAAGGATATTTATTAAAAAAAAACTGATAAATAAACACTAAATTCACAATATTTGTGGCACAATTATATTTGCAGTACCAAAACAAGAGGTAAGCTTGAATTAGATTCTAGTAAATTCTTTACGATTGATCGAATACGCTCCAAACAGGCCAACAATGCTCTCAATGTTGCCGGCCGCTCAATAGACAGGCTTCTTGGGTAAAGCCGTTTGTTCTCTTGGTTCACTAATGGAATTGGGAATCCAATTTGTGTGTATAAGACACTACCTATCAATTATTATGAAAGGTTCTTCAGTGTATACAGGAACTGATCAATCAACAGGCAAAGTTTGTGTAGGTACTACAAAATTGATACATAGTACTTGGAGAGTATCGATATGAGCTTGGTATTACTTTATATATAGTACTAGTGAGAACTAAATTAGGCCGACACATCAGGGGATACCTTCCGGGTCGTACCGGCCTACACTCACATTATGTTATCGCTACAGTCTAAACACCAATTATGTGTCGGTTGTAGTTTTAAATTTAGGTGCCCGGCTTATAGGGAAGAAGGAAAAGATAATTCTAATAAATTATAAATAATAGTTGTCATATGACAGCACGTTATACGTGACGTGATTTGTATCCTTATATCGGGTAAGTTATCAATATAACTAACTAAAACATTCATAAGACACAACAATTCCTAACATTTTTGTCTTAAAACAATTCAAAATCAAAGCAAAAGCTGTATGTGACGTAATGTGCACCTAATGAAATACAGTGAGGACTGAACTGGTCTGATTTGTAGTTCCAAATTTAAATTTGTACATAAGTTCTACGCTAACAAACAGGGTCCAATTACAGAGCTAACAAAACGCCGCAGCTTGCCAGATGTCACATTTAGTCCATTGTTAACCACAAATTCACTACCTAAGTTACTACAAAATATATCATGGGTATGGATATATTACTTTGAATTTTTTTTATAGTATATAGGGGCAAACGAGCAATCGGAGCCATTTTCATGACTACCGACGCCCATAGTCATTCGCATAGACATAGTTATACATACGGATGCGTTGCCTCCCATTCCTACCCTTCCTTCATGGAACACCGGCTACTTACATATACCGCACGAAACGCGACAGTACAGCTGTCACTTCACACAGGTTTCATGACAACGAGAGGTACCTCCCTGGACGTGCCGATCCAATATGGCTACCAAAATCTTTATATAGCTATAATAGCTATTTGAGACATGATTTTTTTTTGTAGGTTTACAAATTATTTCAATATATTTACTATAGCAAAAGTCCTGACTTATCAATAAATAGTGTTTGTAGGAATGTATGTTATTAATGATTTCCAAAATTTTAATATATTTATAAGATGCTTTGTTGCAAAAATTTCTACTCTCCACTTCCATAATAAGAATATAGGATTTGATGCCAAAATGCTGCTTTATGCATGGTATAATAATATATTTGACGGCGCTACAACCTTCTTAGACATCTGGAAACGTTATTTAGAAAAAGAAGCGAGATTAACGTTTCCCAGCTCTGACAGAACTCCTGCCTCTTTTACAGAATTCGACAGACGAACGAAAGATAATCTAAACGTGGTCTTTGGCTTGAAGAATAATCCGTTCGCACCGCGTTCTAGCAAAACGTGTCCGATGGACTGTCTTTATATTCCAATTAATCAATAGGCGTTCAATTGTAACTTTGTTATTGTATTTGATTGAGAATAACAATTAATTAGGATTCATAGTCATATTGTAATATGCGACCTCAATGCTGCTCGCCCGCTTACCCTCGAGAGCTCGACAGTCATAATGCATCCAGGATTAACAGATGGCCATCAAACGCTTAATAAATACTAAATTCGCAGTAAATAAAAATTTTACATAATATATAAAATGTAGATTTAGTGTGAGTGAAACTCGCACAGCGATTTACACCGATATACAAGTATTATTTGTAGGTAACAAACCTGCTAACGCGAGATACGAGCAAATCAACTTAAAAAAATTCACAAATATTTTTCTATTTATTCCTTTATTTGTGCCGTAAGATGTCATTTCTTATAAATATTTATTGATTTTGGGTCAAACTGAAGTATCTTATAGGTTTTAGATATTGTGTTATATCACAATCAAGATTTGATAGTTCCGAATATTTCACAAAAGTTTCACCTTGATCTCTCTGTGCGTTCTAGTGAAGAACGTATTGACAGACAATTTTTTTGACGTTTTATCCTTTGAGGTGAGAAGCTCATGAAACTAATGGAACGGAACTTAAGTGAAAATTGAAGCTTGAAATAAGATATTCTGGGATAACAGAATATTCCAATCATTTTCATCAAATATCAAATTTTTCAATATGCCTTTTTAATTTAAACTTTTAATAATGAGGAACTATATTCCTCATTATTTAAATTTTATACCGGTCCGCTTTATTTTCAATATCTTCGCTATCTTTGTTTGAACAAATTCGTAATTATAATCTATTATAGATGAAGTAGAATATTTGTAAGGTGCCTAGGGTGGTAGGTGCATTGCATCTGAATTGGGCTGGCACGATCGGGGACATACCTTTCGTTTACACGATATCGGCGTAAAATCACAACCGTTCTGTGTATTTATTCGGTGGCCTATGGAGGAGGGAGTAAGAAGGATTTATATCAGCGTCGATAGTGATTAAAAAAGGTTGAGCCATGTTAATGACTAAACCCCCTCGACGGATCTCCACCTTGTCGTGGTGAGGGGGCTTAGTAGCTGTGGCTTGGGCAACCACGGTGAACCAAGAGGGATCCCAGGTGGGGATGCGTCGAGTGGGCTTCACCAAGGCCCGCTCTGGATGCGTCTATGGAGGAGGGGCCGCGGGAGGAGAGGTGTCTCAGTGTGTCGTTGCCGTCCACCCTATCTCCCGCGACCGAACGGGGACGCACCGTTTGATGCGTTGGCGGTGGGGCCGCAGAGGAAGAGGAGATGCGGTGTGTCGTTGCCGTCCTCCCTGTCCTCTGCGGTCGTTTAATGGTTGGTTCGCCGCTCAGCGGATGGGACCAGCCAACGCTGGAGGTCCTCCACCCGTCCCTCTGAATCAGCAGATAGCGGCGTGGAATCGGACGACCGGCGTGGTGTGCTCCGTTAGAGCATTGGGACCAGGGGTTAGGATGAGAACCTGACCCCATTGCACGAATCCAACGTAGAGTAGGGACTTTTCAAAGGCAGCCGGACAGTCCCCAAAGAGGAAGAGTCTGGCCTTTTCACCGAGGCCAGCCTGTCGCTAGAGACGCCCTGTTGCTTTCAGATCCGGGGCCCTCCAATTATAGCGGCTGAAGGCACCCGCAGGGGTTTAGTCGGTAGGGGCAACCCAGTTGTCGAGCCCGACACTGTACCCGGTTGAGCCACCCGGGCTCCTGGGTAGCGTGCGTAAATGCATTCCCCTGCGAAAACAAAAAAAAATGTTAATGACTAAAACTAAACTGCTCATTTCAGGAAAAATTTAAAAATAGATCAGTAAAAAGATCGTACCTAATAATATTTTATTAATAAACACACAAAGTAATATTACAATGAGGTGTTATAACACAAATTGTTGAAATACGATCGTAATTCTTTATAAAGTATCTCATATTTTTTACGAGCTGATTAATATGATAATAGACATAAAGAGCTAATGCCTTATTCAGGAGAAGGCGGGCCATTATCTTGTGTATCTCTTTAAGTAATAGCCCGCTAATGGAATAAATTTCGCTAGATACAAATACTATCGCTTTGGATAATATAACATAATGTAATGTATATTTTTGATGAAAATGTAAGCGTTTATTTGAATATTTGCGCCATGAACGTTGGAATAAACAATTTTATGCAAGATGTAATTTAGATATAGTGGTATCATGTAATTGGAAAATTTGTGATTGGATGGGTTCAAGAGTTTTAGATAACAATGTGTTTTTTATTTTAATTCTTTCGAATCTTGAAAGTGCCAATCGGATTCGAGTATATTTTTTTTTTGTAAAACTATGGTTGTTTTATTATTAAAGCAGTTTTATTATTATTTGTACACACCATAGAGACATCGTTTTAAAGGATGATCGATGGCCGATCTGCTTAACACTTGGTAAATAGATTCTGTGAGATAATAACCTCTTTTTATGAAACAACCATGTTCAGGAGGAAGCTGCGGAACAAGCCACATAAGAGAAGATGGAAAACAGCCTGCTGCTGTCGATGGATGCGAGTGCTGATTTAGTAGATTTTATGCACAAAGTATGCCGCCTCTGATGTCAGAATGGGAAGTAGACGCCATAGAAGGCTCTGACGTTGTCGTTGAATTATGTTGCGAAATCAGCTCCCTTTATTGACGAAGTTCGGACACTTATGTAGGCCAGTCGCCGAGCTGCCCTGTTGCTGAAAGATTGAGGACATCTCAGGGTAGGCGGCTGATGGCGGCCGCAGGAATTACATGAGTATTGAGGTCATCAGCCTCTTCTATACACTCCGTCACATCCCAACCAAGTTCAATTATAGTTAAGTAGAAAGGTTTCCCTTCATAATAGAAAAAACAACACACTCTCGTATACATCCATAATTTATAATTTTCTCCATAACAATATGGATGAAAAATTTAACGAATGTCAAAAATAATCGTAAAAATGATACACTCGGGATCTCACTATTACATTTAGTGATAGACTAAAGATCAACCGTATTATAATTAAGACAAACATCCTGCGGGAACATAGAAGTGAAACAAACATATACGTTTGCGATAACGTCAAGCCATTAAAGGGCTGCAACCCTAATAGATACAAATGCTATCAAGCATAACAGAACGTTAATTTCACCGAAGACTTCACACACAAAGGGTACGATGAACGGTTTGCTCGCATTCCATGTTTTCGGTACAGCCATTAGATGAATAGTTGTAAAGTTGTGCGTATTTATGCCATCGACGTTTAGTTATGTAAATTACTATATTTACATAAACAGGAATGTTATACTATCATTTAATATGTTATTATTATTAAAATAATATTTTGTTGTAACTATTCACAACTGTCACAAAATATAATAAATGCGTAGTTTTAAAACGTTTTTTCGTCGACGATTAAATGATTCTCATCCTCGTCTTCCAGCTGATAGCGTCTGGCAGATTCAGTGGCTTCTCATGACGCTAGGTTCATACAATAATCTGTGAAATAAAGAAGATATGAATAACCTATTTACGTCTTCTCTTTATATCCTTTCCTCTATTGGGACACGAAGATTCACAAAATGACATTTTTAGTTGGAATCATGCGAGCGACGGGGAGGACTCTGGTCGTGCCAGTATAATTCTGTTGCAATGTGCCATAGCATTACATCTTTCTGCAGCATGCAGCATGTTACTACATGAAATGAGTGAGAACTCATGTTATGTAGGAAAGAAAAGAAATTCTAAAGTTAGGCGTTAAAATTTTAAAGCGTAATTGCTGTTCACACGTCCATAGTAACGTAACACTTTTAATTAAAGCTGTTACAAAACTTAATCCGTATAAAAATATTTGAAACAATATTCTAAAGCCAAAGTCTACATAGTTTTCTCTGTTACGCTAATAAGCCTGTTACAAACATTATGTGTACAGAGAATTTAAAGGAAAACAAATATATACCCAAGGTTTGTCTCAGATTCGGAATTCTTCATTTAACGTATCTAAAGAATTCCGATCGAAATTCCACACACGGTGCATTAGGAATTTCGAAAGGAAAAAAAGCTATTCCGAAAATCTTGCGTAGTTTCTCTCCCCGAGACATTCTTAAATTCCGTATCGATAGCGTGTGTGGGTAATTTATACGGAGGTAAATATCTACCTCATATATTTTCTTGTGACTCATGTAATTATCTTCGTACGTTATTGTAGTGTATATACATTATTGTAATACGTATCACTAGCTCTGTCCTGAAGTTTCATTATTTTGGCACGACCGGGGAGTTAAGTTAGTTAACTAAGTTTCGATCTAGTATAAAAAAATGCTAGCTGTTAGCAGTTCATCGAACGACTGTTATTTATTCGACAGACGAAACGAATTTAAGTCTATAATAAAATTGATCTCTTTTGTATATAAAGTTGAATACATCTATACTTCTTCTAGACAGTTAGAACGTGCACCGAGTATATTCAACTTAAAAGGAACAGTCGTATAAATACGCAGTTACAGCATTCTTATTTTCGCACGTGCTTAAAGTATTTCATTCCATGTTGTTTCTTACTAGCATTAAATACTTAAACTGTATTTTATCAAAATAAAGGTACTTTTTTATTGTATAGAGGGACAAACGAGCAGTGGGCATAGAGGCTATACAGATGCGTTGCCCTTCTTTCTCCTCCCACCTCTATGGGCCACCAGCTACTTATACACCGCACGAAACGCGATAGCACAGATGTCAGTTTGCGCCGATCTCGTGTAAGCGATTTCGTAACAGGAGCGTTTAATATGTAGTAAAAGTAAAAGAACCTAATATTTTTTACATTGTAAGGGACTAGCGAGCAGATAATAAATAGCAGGTGTGTTTGCTACGGTTCAATCAGCTATCATGGCATAATACTAATTAAATGAAAAAGTGATCTAAATTTGCTCCCACATTTAAAATGGTACTAAGAAATAAGATATTTCACTTGATTCACCTCAAACATCCCAAGTGTCACGAAGAGTAATATTTTATTAGTATCAGAATAAAGAACGATCTCAGATATGAGATCCAAATTTATTTGACGCATGACGTGTTGTAAGATGACAGTTATGAACTGAATATCTGAGTGCTTTTCCCGAGTCTATCTCCCCTAGAATTTATTAGATTGTTTTTCTTAGTTTGTGCTATAAAATGTGTCTCTGTATGAGTAATAGACTATTGGCATGATATTTGAAAATATATACACATTAAAAAAGTAAACTCTTTTTTTTCTTTTTAAGAAATTATATCGCTGAACATCCAAGTCGTGTGCAAAGTAAATAACGGTTTATAGCAACCTGAGATCGGCGTATTTTTACTAGCATAAAACGAGCAGTCGGACCCAATTTCGTGACTACCGACTCCCATAGACATCCGCATATCCACAGATGCGTTGCCCTCCTTCCTACGTGCTGCAAGGACTTGTGTTACTGGTACTAGACAACGGAAAAATAATTAATATGTTTTATACATTTAAGAAATTTTAAATATTATTTTTTTTTATTATAAAAATACATATTTATAATAAATAATATACATAGATAAACATCCATGACCTAGGCGGAATTCGAACTAGCGACCCTGGGCGCAACATGCTACGCCTATACGAGCCCTGTACGACTGCGCCAGTCTGGACGTCTATACAAATCTAATATGAGAACATTTCACGCTATTTTAAATTACTTTATTTAGGTATAAAGAGTTATTAAATAAATAAAGTAAAGTAAAGTGTATTTTGGCCGCTACAAATTGACGTAAAATATACTGGTAAATATACATACCTACATGATGCATTACCCTCCTTCTTAATCACACCATTGGATAAGTCCAGAAAAGACATACACGAGATGCCCGAAGTATATTAATGTCCTGAGAGAAGATATAGACGGTCATTATCTATATACCTAGGTATAGATTCTAGCCAAATATGCGCAGACACAAGTGCGTTCTTTATTCCCTCTTATTACCCTAATAATGTAATAATATAACAAAAGGGCAGTCCGACACGACCAAAGAAACGATACATAATTGATGTAACAAATGTAACTTGCCGAATTCGAACTGTTGTTACAAATTTAGAATTCTTATTACACTTTTTTATTATGCTGGATTTTATGAGGTATTACTACTTGTTCGATGGTCAACTTCCTTGGGTAAAATATGGGCGTGCGCGATTATCTTCCCTCGGTTCTTGAGTGAACTGTCACAACTGTTTCAACGAGCACAATAGCGACCTTAACAAGAATCACTTTACAAACTCATAATATTATTATCAAGTCCAATACTCAACTAAAATATTCAAGAATTTTGTATCAATATGAATATAATAAGGCTTCAATCTTCCACTGGGTCCTCGGTACTCTGATGGGTCTAGATGAAGGGTACTTTAAATAGCTTGTAGCGATCGTTTTTTTATTCATGGTCCATACATATTCAAGCGATCCTCTGTCGCCTCCAGGGACCCTCCGTAATTGATTGCTACTATTGGAAAAATCACAGTTGACCTAAATATAAAATATTGTTCCTTGTTGGTATAAAATATTTAAATACAGCGTTTTTACTACATTTTACCCAAGACTATTTTTTCTACGTGCATAAATTGAAAATATTGTGTAAAATATTTTTTGTAGCTCATGGGGGCAAAGTAGAAATTCTTGGATGTCAAACAAATTCTAAGAACATTAGCAAAATTGTTACACCTGATGCTTTACCCTCATTTGGGTCCCTCCCACCGGCTACTCTCATACCACACGAAACGTTACAGAATAGCGTTCACTTTACNNNGATCGAGAGGTACCTCTCCGATCGTGCCGGCCGAAACCGGTTTCGGCCGGCCGGTAAGTCTCTTACTGATGATTGTTCTGAATTTATTTTTATTCATTAAATAATCGTGAAAATATTTTCATACGCTAATGGAATCAAACCTAGGACTGAACGATACAACGCTACAGCTGTATACAAAGAAAAAAGCAGACACATATTTTCTATATCAAATAAACTTAGAAACATTTGATAAAAAATCCATCAGCTTTATTTCAATTCAGCTTATTTCGCAAACGCATTTAGGAAAATTAAAGTGAGGGAAAAACAACGAGAACAACGTTACATTGAATTAAATTAAATAGAGATTCGCTCGGCTTGGAACTACGAATTTTCATTCCAACCAGTGTCACAGTAAAATGAAAAAAAAACCACATAAAACTGTTGTTGATTTTAGAAGTTTGCGTCAAACACTACTTAGTTATGCGAAACGAAACGAAATTTAACTTGTCTATGTCTATACAAATAGTACAAACGGGTAAAGTTTATTAATTTGTTTATGTGTTTGTTTATATTTATGGTAAAGGGAGTCAAATCAGTAGATGGAGCGTTTTTAATGGCTACCGTCGCCCATAGACATCCACATAGAGGCTACACAGATCCGATGATTTCCATACTACTTCCCCTTCTATGGGCCACCAGAAATTCTCACAATGCACGAAACGCGACAGTCATGCGAGCAGGAGGCACCTCCCCGCTCGTGCCGGCCCAATTTGGCTGTAATCCACTACCACTTACTAAAATAGATTTCTAAGGTATATCTTTAGAAATTCTGTTCCGATCATGAAATTTATTTAACAAAAAGTTTTATTTAATTAACAGGAAGCTACATTATTTTAGAGCGACATAGGTTATCTTTATTTCATTAATAGGTGCCCTGTGATTTATGTACAAAAATCTATGGTAGGAGAACGATTATTTTTTTATTTTGGGAATGATGAGCACCGGACGGCCAATCGCTTTTTTTATATTAGGAAATACCCAATAAATACTATTTTAAAACGCAAATATATCGTCGAATATTTTAGTATACACATATTTAGTAGTCACATATTCGTCGATAGTGGTTGTCACTCCTTAGTCGTTTCCTCTCGATGGTATGTTATTAACAGTTTTCCGCGTGCATCACAATTCGAAATCGATCAAAGAGCTCCCGTTTGATAAGAATGGTTTATATATGGTTCTAAAACATATTAAGATTGACTTTCATATGCATCAGCACAAATGTTCTACTCTCCTCCTCTCCAATCAGCCACGAAAAACTCACAAAAAGGCAATATCGGCTCACTTTGTGGTGTTATAACGTGATCAAAAGTAATCCCCTCGATCGTACTGGCAAAAATTTATTGCAATGCAACATTGCACGACCTTTTATCTACTACGAAAGATACAACAATAATTGCTTTATTTTCCTATCATTCTCACGTTCCGAAGAAAAATGACCACTTCGAAATTCTATGATTAATTTTAATGTCGAAAAAATAAGAATAATGTGATTTTTTGTTGAAATATTAATTGAATGGAAGACGGAGAGTCGTGCCAACGCATAGATCTCTAAAGCTTAGTTTAATTTTTATTTACCCCAGTCTTACCGACCGTCTTCCTGTTCTATAAATTTGAATACCAAATGATGACAGTGAGGTTTTATATTGAATACTTTCTTTTGGAATAATTTCACGTTTTATTTAAAAAAACTTTATTACCACTAACTGCTTACTCGATCGAAATATAAATTATTTTATAAATTGAATGTATAAATGTATGATATGGTGATGAACTTGTTGTAAATCATTGATTTTATGTTCTACGTATATCTATTGAGCAATACAAATTGTTGTAGCATACCAATAGAAAATAGAAAAACGCGTTTAATCGTTTACTTACTTACTAAATTACTTAGACAGTAAATAATTTTATTGTTTTGCGAAAAATATATTAAATTGTCTTTAGGATTTTTTTTCATTTTTTCATTTTTCATGACTATTAATATCAATAATAATTCAACGAGAATTTGGATTTTATGAAACTATGACGCTCTCTGAAAACAATCTTATAATAATTTTATTCTAATTTTATTACCTTAGGCAGACGAAAACGCGAGATTTAAAACCTCGTAGCATTGCCATCCTAGCACACATGCTACGATGGCATTAACGTAGCACTGTAGACTTATCGTATGACGTAATGTTTTTAAATAGTTTATTTAAGACGTGTATCTACATAACTATAGGCACTAGATCGCTCCAACTACTCTTTTGCTGAAAATAATATTTTATCTACCATAGCTAAAAATATGATAATAGATATGGAAAAACGATTTCCTTCACTTGTTAAAAAATTGTATATTACTTTATTTTTCGCATTTGACTGCTTTTCAAGATAAGGCCTCGGCTAGTTGTTCATCCTCTTCCCCCTCCCCCTTAATTTATATATTTATTCTCTTTGTCGATGATAATGCTAATGGCACTTTTATGGATAATCTTGATAATATACATATAAAGAAAAAATATTTTATTGTTTAATTGTATCTAATAGACTCAAGAATTATTGGACCAATTTTAACTTTCGCTAATAGAAAGATACATTATTCTGATGATGACCATTCCCGTTAAAGTATAAAAAGCTCAAAAAACTCCAAAGTTAGTAAAATGTATCTTAAATAAACACTTTCCAGACTATCATTCAACGTGCACTTATGTGTACAAAGCCTTGAACCGAACAATTTATTTGGAGGACGGCAACTCGCTACAGTTAATTAATGACTTCCTTCTTAATTATGAGTTGGCCAAAGACTACGTTGTAGTGCATTTTGTTCGGTTGGAGATATTAGTTCGGTCGTTTCCAGTTAATTTGTTGTATTTTAGTTCCATATAGCAATTTAAAGTTGAAACCCCAAATAAGCGGCGGTAAATCGAATTAAATATATAATGTAATGATACAATAAATATATAGAATCTGTATAATTAAATATATAATCATCGGTTATGTAATCACTTACATGCTTACTACGGGACTTCGTGGTCTTCATGTTCAACCACAAACGGGGGTCGGGTCGCAAATGCCGTCGACGGTCAGGTCATAGGTATTACATATTTATATATGTTACATTTTTTTATGAATTACATATTTTTATTTCTAATATCATTTCGGAGTTATAAAGTAGTCATTTTTATACCCTTGTGTTTCGGAGAGCACGCCACGCCATTGCTCGTGCAACTCATTTCTCTCGAGTCAGAAGACGACCCATCGGACGATAGCTTACAACTAATAAAGAAAACCTTGTACGAGGGCTCGCCTTTTTATTATACAAAAAATATACTTCAATAAAATCTTATTCTACAATATACTAACAAATTTCATCGTAGAAAGAATCTTTTACAGGTTAAATTTATTTATAAGTAAGTATTACTTATAAATAAATTTAACCTTGTTAAAGTTTTAACAAAAGGCGCCTTATTTTACAAAGATGGAATGATGCTTTAGAACGTTAATAGAATAGAATAGAATTATATAAACGGTATATTTTAAAATATTTTTGTATCGATTATATTATTTACATTTATTTTATATTTACTATTACCATATCATATACCATAATTATTAATTGTTTTAGTTTCTAATTGCAAGTAAACATTTTAGTTGATTAAAATGAAAACACTCTCTCCAAATCTCTAAGTAGCTCATAATGTGTGATAATGTATCAGTAACAGATAATATGAACTAGAGCTAGATATTCAATTCGTTAAATATCTTATGAGCTTTTAACGTAAGTGCTCATGAAAGCTTTCGAGTGAAGTTCTACTTACAGGTTAATGCTGCACTAATTTAGTAACACTACATCAAATATTTACCTAATCTGAAGCTTACTTTGTTTGTTTAGGTAAGGATGTGCAGTCAGATATAGAAGTAGACAGCCTGTTAGGAGGTAGATGTCTTGGTAAATCACGTAGGTACAGCAGGAATTATTGCTGAAAATTGGCGGATATAAGGTAGGTATAGGCCATTTAGCAAAGTACTTAGCAGTCCAAGTAGCTAGAAATCCAGATTGATTACACAGGCTCAACAAGAATTATTTCTGAAAAATGTGCATGATTATAAAAATTGGCCAAATTTAGGTCATCATATCAATATATTAGTGAAGAACATCCGCAATCTCCTGTTTCAGCAACAGTTTCTCAACCAATATTCTCCTGTCTATAGTGTTCCTCTAACTTTCTTACATAAGAAAGCGAGTCAGCAGTGTGTACTGCGGCCAGCCACTTCCATCACTTCCTTACTCCACAAATTATATTTGGTCAATTATTTTGTGGTCAGGAACTATATTCGAAGCTACAGTTCAATTATTATTACATTGTTAGCTATGAGTCGTATCGTTAGGTATAAATTAAATGTAATAGATAATTAAATACATAACAACATATTATAGCACACACAATACTTTTAGACCAGCGATTTAGCGACTGCGCACGATTTAGAGACTCTCTGCGTAGGTCGTTGTAGAGTCGTGCGACTGCATCGATGCAGTATCGCGATCTTTCCACTGCATTTAGACGCGAATTGACATTAATGACATACATTATACCTATCCTATACCATAAAAAAAAAAAAAAAAAAGAAAACATTAGCTACTAAATCGCCGCGTCTGACGTTGTGAAATGTGCTCCCCGCGTCTAATCGCTGCATTCAGCTTCTAAAAGCGACTAAATTGCCAGTCGCATCTAAAAGTATAGCGCGTGTTGTCGCCCTTATAGTTCACTATAATTCAATTCAATATAATTCAATAAAAAAGTAAATGAATCACAAAAAAATGTTTTATTTCAAATGCTGCTAAAAAAAATAACAGCAATTCTCAAATTATTCTTCTACCTCAAACATAATCCTACTATGTTCAATATCTATAAATAAAGTTGGAGACCTAATACCTATGGTAAAAACCCATATGAGTTATTATAATACACACAACTCACAAAATTTTACATCTACTGTTAGTGAAAATAAAATAAATATTTTATAATGGTTGCATTGCCCAATCATCAAACTAGATATTTTTTTAACGTAGTGAATCGACTTTATTAAATTTAAAAATTTACACGCACTGGCGATTTTAAAGTAATTTAGTCGAATTAAATCCTCCAGATTAAATTGAATTTATTTTACACCGCAATAGTTAGTTCGGAGTTGACGGAGGTCTAAATATATTCAAGTCACGATCCAAAACTTCACACGTCGCGTCGCCTCAACGCCGAGGACCCACATCTTACCTCTGCGTTCTCCCACTGGTAATAATACAGCGGGAATATGTATGACATTCAACGGATAAAATATACGACACAGAAATATGGCGAATATGAAGCTCACATGTATAAACTATCCAATCTTAGATAATATTATGTGCCGTATGTCTCGATTGTTATAGTAAATTACATTGCTGGATTTCTCCAAATCGAACAACCAAATCGTTCTGTGCGATCTAGGTACCTTTTATTCACGTAATGCCACCACCTTAGAAGTTTAGGCGTTTCTGTCAAATACTTGTAAATGACTCATTGAGGAGAATACAATGGTGAAGAATCTTCATTAAAATTATCCGTGTCGATTTTAATAGTCATATGAAGTCACCATATACTCCGAATTCTCGTCTATACCCCTATGCAAAAGTAGCCTTACGTTAAGGGCTGTGTTTCCTAATATCAGCACTGGTTGAAGCATGTGGCTAGTCCTTGAATTCCTTTTGTCAAAAGAGGAAAACAAATTCAGAACCGATGATGTGATCGCGATCGTGTGAAGCACCCTCGTCGCACTGATGACGATCTTGTTTAAACACTAATAAAATACTCATATCTATGTACATACATCAGCCTGTTGTCAATATTTTACCATGAATAATACTCTTTGTATTTGACATACGGTCTTGTAAATATTTGTATTAATGTTTGTTTTAAATTATATAGAATTCAGCTAAGGGGTATAGTCGTGGAAGCCCGACAGACAGGCAGTAAAACAGTCTTGAGCATTTGTAATTTTATTCGGAAAGTGGTGATTTGCAAAAATTAAAGATGACCTCGGGACACTATTACACTAACAATATTTGTTTTAAATTTCTTCAAATTGCGTTTAAGTGTTACAGTCAGAAACACAAATAAGCGGTAGTGACAGGCTGCATGCATGCATGTTGCAAAATTGGACCGGCACTACCGGGGTACTTCTGTCTTACACGACACCGGCGTAAAATGACAGTCGTGGTGTCGCGTTTCGTGCGGTGCGTAAGTAGCCGGTGGCCCATGCAGAATAAGAAGGAAAGAAAGAAAGAAAGAAAGTAAAAAAAGTTTTTATTCAAAATAGAATTACAAGAATTACTTTTTGAACGTCAACAATTAAATCTACCACCCGTTCAACCCCAGGAAGGAAGGAAGAAAGGGAAGGAAGGCAACGTATCTGTATAGTTCCTGTACCGATGTCTATGGGCGTCGGTAATCATAGCATATTTATAATAGCATAATACATAAATAATAAATTAAAGAAATAAATTAAAAGAAACTTTTGCATTACATGTATATAATATCATCATAGGTCATAATTCTAGCGTTAATACGTAAATATCATATAGTTACATTAATTGACAATTACAATGTTAGATTTAGAGTCACAATCTAAGTCTAATATTTATTTAGGATAACTCAGAATACAAATAGATATTACTAAATTAATTTAGGTCTAATTCGACTTAACGATTTATTAACTTAGATTATAATTAAGCTATTCGTATAATAAATTTACTAGTAACTTAATTATAAGTGTTGAAAATATTCATTTATAAATTGGTTTGAATATTTAATATAAGCTGATTACGTGGTCTGGTGGTAAGCATATTCAAGTTTTCTAGTAACCTGTTCGAATCCCGACGGTCAAACCAAAAAGTGTATAAGATTTATTCAATTTTTATTAACAGTAGGTACGGTGTCAGGAAGTTGCCGGTGTTACACCCTTGTGCTTTGTAAAACACGCCAGGCCTATGGTCTGGCAAATGATTTCTGTCCTGCCTTGTTAGACTACCGTACCGAGTACATTAGACAAACAGACAACTCCGACAATAGATAGTGCGTTTGTGTCTGCACAGTCTATAGAAAAGACCATTGGAGACGAAATTTGGCTAGGACGACATTACATATCATTCAATTGCATTTGAATTATTGTAGCCGAAGTAAGCATATCTCATATGATACTATTTCAAAGGTGATGGTTGATGGTTAGGCTATCGCTTTACATACAATTAATGAGTAGCCAGAGTCCTATTTGACACAATGTTATTGAGATCATTAGTCACTAATTCGCTCCGATTTTTCGTCACTATAAAAATAGATTATCAGGGCCATGAACTTCGAATTCAATATCAATCGTATTTAACTAAAAAAGGCGAAACGGTAACATTGCACCGACGCGACGTTATTTGTGTCCAAGCACAAAATGAACAACAACATTTTGTAATCCGGTTCGGGATGCCGTGAGCTGCATAAATTAGTCGTCGTTAAAAGCACCCTTTTAATGGAAACGCCAAATGAATGGGCAGCGTTGGAGCGCCTAATAGTAGCTAGTGCGCTGACCGCAAGCATTTAAAATTGCACTTTGCTTCGAGCATTGTGCAATCGACGTTTGAAATGCAAATCGTCGTCCCATTTGACAAACGAAATACAATACTATTAATTTAATGTTTGGCTTTTAAGTTTCCAACGTTTGCCTTTGTACAGGAAATAAATTGTTGAATTTGCCTTTTATTTCCTTTTTCGATTTAGTGGCTACAAACAACCGCGTTTTGTAAGGTTTATAAGTATCCGATGGTGGAAGGATCATTGGAGAGGAGAGGATAAGGGAAAGAAATTATATATAACCACAGCTATTCTATACTTGAACTTAAACGTAAGAGTGTGTCAAGCAATGCTTCCTTGTACTGAACGCAATATTAAATCTTAACAATCCATATTTTTAGTTAAAATTTGCCATGTCGCCTGTGGTATAGTGTCATTCAATGCTTCCTTGTACTGAACGCAATATTAAATCTTAACAATCCATATTTTTAGTTAAAATTTGCCATGTTCGCCTGCGGTATAGTGTCATTCAATGCTTCCTTGTACTGAACGCAATATTAAATCTTAACAATCCATATTTTTAGTTAAAATTTGCCATGTTCGCCTGCGGTATAGTGTCAAGCAATGCTTCCTTGTACTGAACGCAATATTAAATCTTAACAATCCATATTTTAGATAAAATTTGCCATATTCGCCTGCGGTATAGTGTCAAGCAATGCTTCCTTGTACTGAACGCAATATTAAATCTTAACAATCCATATTTTAGATAAAATTTGCCGTGTTCGCCTGCGGTATAACGTAATTGGTCAATGACGTGGTACGGTACACTTCCGCATGTTGTTTGCATTAGCTAATTGTCCGCTGAACACTACGTTGGTTTTGAGTCTCTAGTCATCAAAATGTGTGTGTTTTAGTAGGGTAGTGCAGTGCTGCAATGCAGATGATATCATGTTCACATGATGCCACATGAATATGATATGAGTTGTGCGATTTGTGAGTTTTAAGATGGCGGTGGATGCTCCTACATTCCTTATGCCATAAAAAAGTACAAATATTTATATACATAACTTGCTGCCCTGTACGTTTACCCGCGTAAATTTCGATCCTGCTGAAAATAGAAAATTATCCCATGTCCCCCACAAAACTCTAAATCCTATGTGTTAGTCTAAGTTACACTCTGAGTGTGTAACAGATTTCATGAAAATCGGTTCAGCAGTTTTTGCGTGAAAGAGTAAGAAACAAACAAACAAATATACAAACTTTCACATTTATAATATTAGTAGGATACAACGTTTCTACATCATCAGAGGATTGTGTACAAGAAGCTAACGTGGTTGACGTTGCCTTCTTTTACACAAAAATAATTTAATTGCCCAAATACGAAATAATGATAATGATTCGCCAAATTAAGGCACCTAGTGAATAACGCATTTAAATTCAAATTCATACTTAGACAGGATCTATGTTTTTATCATATATAGTAAGAGGTAGTGCCACGCTACATGCTTGCAAGTAGCCGAATTGGGCCGACACGACCGGGGTACCTCTCGCTTACACGATACCAGCGTGAAGTAGCTGTGCGGTCTCGTTTCGTGCGGTGTGTAAGGGCTAGTTCAGATATGCGGGAAAACACGTTCACGAATCGCGCGGTTTTAAATCGCAAAATTGTGATGCTATTCAGACACCGGCGGTAATTATGCGATTTTCGAGCGGGGATAACGTCAGTTTGATAATGGAGGTCGAAGAAGAAGTGTATTTACTGTGGTTACTGCTTAAAAAAAAAAAAGAAAAAGGCAATATTGGGTGCATCCAACATTAAGTGACCGTCTAGTACATGATCAGTTTATAACTTTATATCCTAATTTAATAATGTATGATAAATTTTATTTTGACTATTTGAGAATGTAAATGAATAAAATCTTTTGATGAATTAATTGAACTGATCAGGCAAGATATTTCATGCTCCATGGCCAAGATCCATGGCGAACTCACGAGCTGTGACGTGCTAACCGCGCGGTATCCGCAACGCAACTGAACGTG
>LUGF01056355.1:54965-70867 GCA_001625245.1 Calycopis cecrops | reverse complement strand
CGGTACGCGTGAGTCACTCGACGTTCATATTGCCATACAAACGTCGGGAATCAAATTAGGCGGAAAAAACCGGAATCTATTTTTAGAATTCTATAAATAGAACTCGACACTGCATAAAGACTCGTCACGTGATCGGACCGAAGCCAATACTACGAATAAGGCATACAAGCACCATGATATTACGTGAGCTGTATGTCACGAATCTTTACGATTATTAAATTCGATCTTATTCGATTGATTGGGATCGAGAGGAGCGAAAAAATGTATTGTTGTTATATATCATAATGGAAACTAATGAGTCTAAACTCATAGTCGCCATGTTCATCGATTTGAATCTACGGACATAAAATTCAATAAATTCAAGGAACACTTTAATTTCAATCTGCACTTCATAGTTCAGCGATTAGATAATAATATTAATAATTCAATTTCTGAAGCCCAACTTCCATACCACTGTAGAGGTTACGCAATTGTATTGCTGCTTTAGCTATTCTATTTTACTGTTATGTAATAATAGTAATCTCACAGAATATTATAAAATGACTAGCTGCGCCCCGCGGTTTCTTCCGCGTAAGGTTCGATGCCGTGGAAATTGGCCGATTCTCAGACCTACATATTATGCACACAACAATCCGTCTAGCCGTAATGGAGAAGTATGGTAACTAACATTGTGTCACGAGAATTTTATTAAGAATTTTATTCAAGATATACCATACGGTGTAGAAACATTAATAACATCTCGCCAAGCTGATCTTTCTTCCCAACATTATTTTTAAGAAATAAATGCTCAGATCGTGTTGTACTATTCGTTGGCATCCGAGCAGAAATCAAACGCTGGCCACCAGCCAGATCTTCACGCAATGTGTTTTCCATAATAATGACGAAAGTAATTCAATTATAGCCTTGATAAATTATCTTTTACTTTCTTTCAGGCAATGGAAGTGGAAGTGAGGTCGGATAACCATCCTATCTTGATCTTAATAGTCTCGACGCCAATCATTTGATTAACGGGTGGCAGATAGATCCGCGCGCCATAAATCACGATCAAAGAATTATATATTTATATTTTATAGCACAGCGCAGCAACGATAACCATACGGTGACTACTGCTTTTACTTACTCACTCCGCATAAGCACATGTCAGCATAGCAATCATTTTGTGACGATATCATAAGAGCGATGTAGGTACTTCTATTTTTATAGTATAGGGGGGGGCAAACGAGCAGTCGGAGTAATTTCCATGACAACCGACGCCCATAGACTTCCCCACACAGGCTATACAGATGCGCTGTCCTCCTTTCTCCTCCTTCCTCCATAGGCTTCCGCGGAATTGCCCGATTCATATTTACTACAACAAAAATATCTGTACTTGACAGAGTGTTATGAATTATAAAGAGCACAATAATTGATTCTCAAATATACGTAGGAGATTACGTAAATAATATGTTCATTCTACTGACAAATGATCTCTCTGGGACTGACGATTCCGCTTCGTTCGGCGGGAACAATTCATATTAATGGATGTATTAATATCAATATTTCTAAGGGAATTTCATTTATATCGCTTTATATTTTATTGTAAGTGGAAAACAGGCAGTTTGACGACCTCTTAAGGTAAGTCTATTTCTACAGAAACAATATACAAAAGTCATAAATATTTAAATTTAATAGAATCTGGCGTTCTAACCAAAGAGCTTAGTATATTTTAAAGCGTGATTAATGTTTAAGATCTACTGATTAATTAAAATTAATGAATATGTTTGTTTATAGGGAATTGCCTATAGTGGCTTTTTAAGATTTATATTTAGTAGCCTCTTTAGCACTTTGCCGTGGAGCCTTGGAGCCAACGGACGCTTTATCTATAATTCAATCTTTTCAAAACGTAGTTTTTACAAATGTAAGCTAAGTTACATAATACTTTTCAACAAAAATCGAAATACAATTGAAAACGGCTATTGAATTTACTTGAGCGCCGAAATTTTAAAAATAATATAATGCTATGTGTATATACATACCTATTATACTTATACATACTCGTACATATTACAGTAATACTATCATTAATTAATTATCTAAAGGTACAAAATTGTAATTAAAATTATAGTTACATACATGGTTATCTGCGCTTAAATTTAAGAAAATTGCAAATATATCTTTAAGACGGAAGCAAATCACATCCAATTTTGAAAAGCTTCTACGCGGTGTATATACAACAAAAATAGTCCCTGTGTAGGGACCAGCGTCTTCTCAACTCTTTTTATACAAGTAATCTACTTAGTTAGAGTTAATAATAACAAAAAAGTAAAAGAAGTTACGCAGACGAAGTATTATTTTACATATTCACGCCCCTACACGACGACGAACAAATAGTTAGACGCCCTGATCGTGTTAAAATCATTCTCATAATATCTTATAAAATTTTATTATATAAAGACAAACAACGAGAAGCAAGATCAACAGAAGTAAATTAAATTAATATAATCTATAGTCTGATCAAACTTGAAAAGCAATTCTGCCAACTTGAATTAATCAATTCTTTGAAACATAAACACCGGCTTGGATTGTTTAACTTTTAAGCTTTTATAATCTTGATTATAGATTTAATACGATAATAGCAAGCTAAAAATATTATCTCAAGTTAAGTATGTTGAAGTTATCTGGGAGAAATAATTAGCAGAATGTATATTCTTAAAAGCTATTGTGTATTTTAATACAGTTTCAATTTACAACAGCTTTATAAGTGAGTGCATGATTCCCCCTGGGTTATCAATTTTAGTTTACCTTTACACAACTTCATAAGGTTAAGACATCTTGTTTAGAATAAACTGAAGATCTGGGCTCAGTATGCCTACTTTTCAGAAGCCGATATGTCGGAATAATATCTTTTAACTTTTTGTTTTTAACTTTGATTTTGACAAAAATCAAAGTTAAAAACAAAAATAAAAACAAAAACAAAACTAGAACCATGAATAAAAACAAAAACAAAACAGAATTAGTACAAAAGCAAAACAAAAACAAAAATAATCTCAGATAAAAAATCCGAATCTGCAAAAAAAAATACGGGTTGCCATTTGAATTTTTAAAGGTGCACCCCCTACCCCTAACAGGGGGTTGGGGGGTGAGGGGTGTTTTAGGTACGATTTGATAGAGTTTCAAAAAATATTTGACACGTATTTTTTTGTTTTGATTTTTTTTGAAATTTTTCAAATAATCAGTTATATATATATCTTTATAATTCCGCAATAATGACCGTGGAAGTATAGGGCCAGCGTACTGATGGTGTCAACCTACGACGAGGCGTAAGAAAAAGGAGTTGTTACATCCCTAACGGTTCCCATCCCACAATGTCTGAAGACCAAGGCCTTCGACTAATGCGTCCTACCAGTCACATTAAAACTCACAATCCGACTAGTCCACCAATTTAAAGTTGCTCGGCGCTCTATGTAGAGAGCTTGGTTCTTCTCTGAAGGATTTAATCCTAAACGAACTAATTCGCCAGAGAACTAGAGTAACCGACATAGCTACTCGAATTAGCAAGTTGAAGTGGCAGTGGGCCGGTCGTATCTGCCGCAGAACCGATGATCGTTGGGGTCAACTTGTTCAAGAGTGGAGACCGCGTACCGGCAAACGTAATGTAGGACGCCCCGTGACTAGGTGAAGTGACGACATAAGCTAAGCTGCGAACAGGAAGTGGTAAAGGTTAGGCGAATATCGAGGCCAGATGCGTGCTGTTGGAGAAGCCTATGTTAAACAGTGGACTGCACTAGGCTGATGATGATGATGATGATGAAGATAATAAGGCTTCTAATTTTTTACTATGCCATTTTTGTAACAACTACCTAGTAATTTTGACTGTACAGTAAAGCCTTATAAGTTTTAATTATGGAAAACTTCAAAATTATTTATCTTAATTTGATTTTGATTCTTGCTTTCCCAAACAAGGAGTTTTTAAAAAGATAAATATATTCATAATATAAAGAGGTAGTTTCTATGTTTGTTTGCATAGAGGGCAACAGAAATATTGATGACTATTCTTTCACTGATAATAAACTACAATACTCAAGAGCGACATAGTCTACATTTTCTTATGATTGTACAAAATTTGATATATGATGACAGACAACAAAATGGCCACTAGTTTATATAAAGATAACCTTATAATATATTGTTGTTCAAAGTAAATTTCACCAATTACTGCGTATACCAATATCCCGTTGTTCAAAGAATTCCCCGAAGTGATATAAATTACGTGAGCGTTCTTGGTTTAATTTCGTGAGTCGTGACGTTAACATATCAAGTTTCAAATTTAAGTTTTAATAAACAATAATAAACAATCTACTAGTATTGCGTAATATATCATGATTTTTTAAATTATTTATATATTATAAGCTTTAATTATTATACTAGCTACTATTATACTAGTAAAAACATTTTTTCGGGATAAAAACTATCCTATGTATTAATCCAAGTTACCTTCTATGCGTGTACCGAATTTCATGAAAATCGGTTCAGCAGTTTTTGCGTGAAGGAGTAACAAACAAACAAACAAACAAACTTTCGCATTAAATAAAAAAAATAAATATTAATAAGATTCTGACATTAAATACATTTTTATTTTTACATTTTTTAAAACGGTCCGCGTTTGGGAAAACGAATTGATGTTCGATAGTAGACGGTCCGAGTCAGTTCCGAGTAGCATGAGATGTCACGTAAACGAGGCCTATCTCCACAAGTAGACCGGTAAAGGTATAAGATGATTATTATCATCAACCTTTGCACTAACAAACAAACAAACAAACAAACTTTCGCATTAAATAAAAAAAATAAATATTAATAAGATTCTGACATTAAATACATTTTTATTTTTACATTTTTTAAAACGGTTCGCGTTTGGGAAAACGAATTGATGTTCGACAGTAGACGGTCCGAGTCAGTTCCGAGTAGCATGAGATGTCACGTAAACGAGGCCTATCTCCACAAGTAGACCGGTAAAGGTATAAGATGATTATTATCATCAACCTTTGCACTACATTCTTAGGCCTCGTGGTCTAGTGGTAAGCATGTTCAACTAAAGACGTGAGGTCCCGGGTTCGAATCCTGGGTCGGCCCAAATATTGTTGATGGGATTTTTCAATTTCTAATAATAGTCAGGAGTCAGGAAGTTGGCGGTGTTACACCCCCGTATCTCGAAAAGCACGTTAAGCTTTAGGTCCTGCGCCTGAATTCTCTCCTGTCGTGTTGGACTGCCGTCCCATCGGAATATTATGGGAATGAGGGAATAGAGAGTGCACTTATGTCTGTGAGCACACTGTGCACTGTATGATGTCCTGCGCAGATGGCTCATCTATATAGACGGCCGCCGTAGTCAAAATCGGCTAAAACGACATTACCTTATTAAGCAACGCTTTACTCGCATTTAAACTAAGCACTCGTAAAATGATTTTAAACATTAATTCAGTTAAAAAAATATAAAAAGCGACAGGACTTCTTGGATTAATTACGATTACTACACAAGTCCCTTTACTTCCCATGCCCTTACTTATTTTATCATTAATTAACCTAGAAATTCAGCGGTATATGTTGCTTTGTACAATACTACTCTATTAAGATAATAGAATAGTGGTGTTAAGCTTAAAGAATGGGTGTCTGGCGTGAAGCCAGCATAGACAAAGCACATCGAAATTTCTAGAATGTGCTGAATTTGTAAACGCCGACTAGGAAGACACTTTATCATCGTTTAATTGTGAATATTTTGAATTAATTATACAATACAAGCCATTACCTACGATTATATTATGTAAGTGTACGTGGAATGTTCGAGAGACCTTGCTCAGTGTTTTATTGGATGTTTTGAAAAATGACAATTTACAAAGAGGATAAAGACGCAAGCAAATATACAAGGTGGAAAAAAGCGAGAGGCATTAAATGAAATCACATATTTAGTGTATCATTTACAGGCTACACAACAAAAATAAGATCAATCGGAGCAATACATAGTTTAGTCACAGGAATTTTTTGTACGGTAGGTATATATATACATATAACAAAATAGTAAAATTTGTGTGTCTGTACATTGAATATATTTACGAAATACTAATTAAAAAATGTTAAAATAGTATTAGAACACTTCAATGTATTTTATTTTTTTTTGTCTGTCTGTTTGTCCGTTTGTCTGTTTGTCCGAGCTAATCTCCAAACTACTGAACGGATTCGAATGAAACTTTTTGTGGTGTTTAAATACTAAGCCTGGTTAACATCAAAACTTTTTACTGCGGTAAAATCGTTCATTCTTACGAAATCGAAATTTCGGCACACTACAAGCAAACAATAACATATGACTTTGATTATAATATTACAATGCTACGCGAACAAACTAGCTAGAGCTACTCTACGCTACGAGGAAACTCTGTATCGTCACCTGATCGCGAGCCCGGCCCACTATGGGTAGCGAGGTTGCCGCTCGCTGTAGACGCCAGTACAAAGCATGATTACATTTTTTCTCTATTTAAGTTCTTTGAAAAAAGGTAGGTTCGTATAAACACTATACGTAGTTTTACCGTATACGTAGTTTAATTTAATGTCTCTGGGTTTTATCAACGTTGTTTATTAGATATATTATAGCAAAATTTGTGACGTAACATGTTCTAACGTAATAGAATTCGAGCACCTCTGTGAGTCGATGGATCAAATACGCCAATGTCTAAAATACATACCGCCATCTCGAACTCGACAAACAACTAGCTGATGTAGGCTCTGCAGTTCTCGTATTTACTTGTACGTTTCAATATTTATCTTCATTGATCAATTTTCGTTCCTTAAAATTAATTTGTATCTATTTTGATGCAATTTTAAATGTTTTTAACCTTGATGCTACATGTTAGTGGAATAGGGCCATGGTATGCAAGGAGGACTTTAAGGTAATTTAAGCGTTTTATAAAATTAAAAAGGGTAATTTAAGCATAAGTCCTGGTACACAGACCTCAAATGGGGCTCAAAATTAATGAATAAAATGTCAATTGCACATTATTTACTTTGCATGTAGAATTTTACGAGAATTGTTCATGATTGTAACAATATGTTATTGTATTAATAAAATAAAGCGCATAATATTTCATATATAATATTCTATTCCCACGTTAATACAATAGACACTCGTCACAATTTTCCATAGCATTAATTATGATATTTTCCTTGTTACGTGAGTGGGGCTTGCGATGTGAATTATGTAATAACATAACGAGTGTTTGTGTCAAGTGCTTTCAAGATGTTAAGGGCCTCATACACGATACGATATGTTCCTAAGTTCCTTCTTTTCAATTTGACATGACACAAGTGGAAACAGACAATATCAATAGAGTGTAACTGAAATTTATGTAAATGGGCAATTGCAATTGGAAATTTCTCGAATTTTCCTTTATTTTTTACTTTTGTTAACCACTGACGCTCATAGACATCCGCATAGTAGCTATGTATATGGGAATATTCCTCCTTCACTGGCCTGTAAGCAAAACTGGAAACTCACCAACCGCACGAATCGTGTCAAGTGTATAAGTAGCCGGTGGCCCATGGAGGTGGGAGGAGGAAAGGGGCAACGCATCTTATCTCTATTCGGATGTCTATGGGCGTCGGTAATTATGAAAATGGTTCTGTCTGCTAATTTGCTCTAATATACCATAAAAAGCATAGCCGTCACTTAGCGCCAGTGTCATGTGAGCGAGAGTTACTATCCTGATCGTGCCTGATCGGGCAACGTAGCATATGTAACAAAAATATTATTGACATATTTTATTTTTAATTTGTCGTTCAAACAAATCTAATAAGATTTATCGTACAATTGAATCGTTCCCTATATGAAAGCCCTCCTGCCTATTGAGATGGTTCTATTAAATTTATTATAATTGGCTATACAGAACCACTCATTATAACGATAATAATATATTGTATCGTAAATAATTATTATATTTTCCTCATAATGAAATACGTATTGATGGTGAAATTGTAGATATTAAGATGAAATAAATATTGCTGTTTTTCTTTATGAGCTTATTTATAATGTTATCGGGAAGGTGCGGAGTTGCAAATCCTCCTGGCCGTCTAACACCGTTTCTGTAGGAGGTAGTGCCACTCTGCATGCTTGCGTGCATGCAGCCGGCACGACCGGTGTGGTACCTCTTGCTGAAAGGAGACCGGCGTAAAGTGACAGCTGCGCTATTGCGTTTCGTGCGGCGTGTAAGTAGCCGGTGGCCCATGGAAGTGGGAGGGAGCATCTATGCGTCTATGGTCATGAAAATGGCTGTGACTGACCGTTTTCCCCCTAAACGGCGAGTTGTCCACTGGGTGGGAATTCTGTTATTAATTTTACAGGAAATCGCTGGTACCAAGTAGGTCCTATCCGTGACTTATGGCGCTCTCTGGGTGTGGCTTATGTCCATGGCTCACAATGGACCTCGCCTGGCAGCTAATGCTGATACTGATGGTGTTTATAATTTTGTTTTGTTTATTTTTTATATAGCATTCTTTGGTATTACTATTTTATGTAGCGTTCTTCTTATGCGGTAAGTATTACGAGATAACTGACAAATTTATTACCAATATCATCATAATATTATGTTTTGTATCAAAAAAGTGTGTGCTTTAGACTACATAACTGAAGTAAAACTTAATTATTGATGTAATACACAAATTCATTACCGTAGTTACGTCATGTGGTATTTATTTTTTAAATTTCACTCAAATCGAATTTGTATTTTGAATTTGAATGACAACTTCCATTGGCCTCGCCCGATGTGTGATTTTTGTAACTCTCTCGCCAGCTTAATCCCCAAGTCAAGCGTTCTATAAAACGCTTGACTTGGGGAGTAAGCTGGCGAGATACATACATACGAGGTATACAAAATTAAAGATCCTTTACAAAAACGTATTAGTTTTATCTATATTTCTTTTTCATTTAGCATTGGGATGGATAAATAATGTTTCTAACAACCTTTAGTGGGATTAGCAATTTCTTACGAATTAAGACGGCGTTTTTGAAATCCTTTCTTAATTGAATACTCACGTGCAGTAGACAGTTGTATTGTTGTTAATGTGACTTCATCAGGAGTAATACAAGAACATATTGTGTAGCAGTGACACCTTAAAAATTGGATCTTAATATTTATTATCGATATTATCATGCAGTACAAAGCTGAGACTTGTAGACCATGGACGCCCACAGATATCCGCAAAATAGTAATGTAGAACTGTGTTCCAGTTCTACTTTCCTCCAATGCGCCCGTTCCACATAAACCTAACGAAACGTGACAACTCACTTGTCACTTAAAGTGAGGTAACATTTGTACGATCCCCGCCCAGGTCGTGCTGGTCTACAATAAAGCATAGCCGTACTTCTTACCGATCTGATTATAACATGTTTCAGTTATGTCTTCAGATGTGGTCCCGATCATAAGAATCGATAACAATAATATTTATTCTACTTATCAACGCGATACCACAAAAGAAAAATCCTAAAATCCCAACACTAAAAATTGCTACACGCGAAACTGCAGCGACGGAAAATGGAAAGCTTACTATTTAGAAACTACGCCAATAGAACTGTAAACTTAAAAGGAAGAAAGGAAAACCCAATCGCATAGTTTGAATTGAAAACGAACCGCGCCACAAGCGTATATTTGAATTTGTTCCGATACCGAGGCACGCCAATTTTAGGGTTTTGTATTCGCAAAGGAAGAAACTCGACCGCGGTAACATTACACTGTTTTCTAACGCGATCAATTTTCGCATTATAATGTAAATTTAAACGAGATGTTGTGTAATGGTGGTTTTCGATGTCTGAATATTTAAATATTCTTATGTTTTTATGTGGCGTTTTATGGATGTTTTAAGTGTAGATGTACATTATCAAGGGCCGGAATGAACTCAGTGCGTCTTGACTCAAGCCAAGGAGGATACTTTGCTGCTTTTTCGTATTTTCGCCCCTCGTGTGATGCGCAAATGTACCGCCTCTTCTCTCTTTACTTTCCACTTCTTACGATAAGAAGGGTATAAAGAGCAACCTCTTTCATTCAGTTATCTTTACCAGTATTTTAAATATTTCGGTTTGTCTTTACTGGGCTACAGAGCCCCACCGCCATAAGGGTTTAATTATGGTGGGGTTCTTTAGCAAAGCCAGTGCGATGTGACTTTACATTTAAGATGTGAAAATTGAACCGTGATGAATTCCCTTCTTATCACAAAACGGTGATGAGCTGTAGCAAAGATATTAGGTTGGAAATCATGGCATCAGCATCGCACAGTGAAGTCGTACTGCGCACAGACGGACAGCACAAATAATATTACAATTGATTAATATTATTTAGTGCATAGTTGAAGGAATGTATTGTCACTTCTTGATTTGAACTTGTCACTGTTTATTAATTCGAATCAATGTTATTTGAATTATTAATAAATGGAAATAGTATAAAAAATATTTTATCTTATCAATGTATCATTTTAGTGTAAAAGTTACAGTTGTAGGCCTACGCATCTTTGTCATAAGATGATATAAAATGTTAGGCTCACAAGCGTCTTCTCGGTTACTAATGACGTTCATTATTCATGGAGTCACGTTAATAAGTAAACATTATGCGTTGAGACTGTCTGAGGACTCCGACGGCGTGTTTCAAGGCGGCCGTAGTGAAATTTCAGTTAATTAAGTAATTTCGTGTTATTTATATACCTGCTTATATTATGAAATGTTTTAATAATATATTTAGGTAAGAGTCAAACGTATATAAATGTTTAAAGACATATTTTTAATATCTGTTTTGATCTGTATTTGTGGCTTAAATTAGTTATAAGTCTTCGTGATGAGATAGAATCATAAATTTTTTGGAACACGATTTGAGTGCTGTCCCAGTTTGGAGACGAGTTAAAAGCGATCGAAGTTAATGGAAAGATTTTGATAATTATAAGGGTGATGCTGTTTTTTAGGCTTTGACTAGCACCGGGCCCATATAAATAATTTTTCGAAATTAGAAAACACACGCTTTACAGTTCTTGACAATCAATAGCATTAAAATTGGCCACTTTAATTTAGTTTTTTATTGTAATACATGTTCTATAAATTGTATAAAGCCTGTAATTAATAGTAGTTTTTGAAGTTTGAACACGCACACGCATTATGCTTCTCGATATTCGATAGCATTCAAATTGGGCACACTTCTATTTTGTATCCGTTGTATTAAATGTACTATAATTTGTATAAAGCATGTATCAAATTGCTATCTCAATTAGGACAAACCGCATAAAATTCATTGAAACCCTCCGGTAATGGGAAGTTAAATTATAATGTGTGGTCTGACATGACTATCAGCGCTCAAGCCTAGTGTTGCATTTTTTATTCTGTGCGGGTATCAGGTAAATTTGGGATACATTTTTATAAATTTTCTTTTAGTTATTTCGAATACTTGATAATTATTTATAATATATTTTATATTGTGTCACTTTATAGTGACAAAATATTTTATGTTAATCCTTTTGTAATTTTTTTGTTTTTTTTTTAGATGATTTTTTTTGTTAAACTTTTAATGTTATCAATAATAATAACAATGTCCTTCTAGCCAAATTTTGAATACAACAGCCATCACAGGGAGTACCTATCTAAATACATAAGACATATTCTAGTGCTAGATTGAGCGCAGACATAAGTACAGCTTATTATTCGCCGAGTCCTCTATTCAGATGTCATATTTGATTTTATCGTCGGAGATAGAGATAAAGATGCTTCGCAGCTAAATTGAGCCTGACCACTGAGAAAGGTAAGAAAGGTAGCTAGCACTACACAAAAGTGAAGTGATAGCTATGTTATTCTGTTTGGTGCGACCTGATTTTTAAATCACAACGATCTAAATATCACATCAAACCTATTAAAATTTTCTTCCATTGATTAAAAGAACGCACACCAAAATATGCATTCTATTTTTAAACGTTTCTCGCTACTACGGAGAGAGTATAAAAGCGCTTAATATATAAATGAATTTTAATCATTGCTTGATACTTAGCAAAGCGTTTTGCAGGAAACCGGGATATAGATAAGGATTAATGCCGCATTAACTGGTCCGTTTTGGACCGCGTCCAGCCGTAGAATCTATTTGAGAACATAAAGAAAACCTTTTTAGTATATACCTATATAGGTAAATACTTATATGTTTTGTTCTACATTGCCTTTTGTAATCTTTGAATTCGTGTAATCATACTGTTCATTGTTATTAATTTACGCTTTATGTATTACGTAGGTACGAGAATAGGCCGTAGAGTACATTTGAACTTTTTGTTCCGGTATTTTTAAAGGTGAGCGAGTAAGGGCGACAACACACTCGATACTTTTCGTCTTTGCAACTTCTTCGATGCTGCCTCACGACTGTGTGTGTGTGTGTGTGACTGTCCACGTTCAATCGCGGCATTGGAATCGCGCGATTTAGTGCCTGCTCTAAGGGTGCTTTTATAAAGAAGCAGGTTCCCGGCGCCGAAATTGTCGGCGCCGACCGGCGCCGAGTCGGCGCCGACACGTTTGCAATGTTATCTTATGGGCTCACTTATAAAGAACCAGGTTTTCGGCGCCGAAATCGGCCTGTAGTGACCATCATGTCGTCAACTTCGGACGACAACTTATTTATTATGGAAAATAGTTATTTAAAATGTTTGTATAATATATTAGTATTAAATTAATATATTAGTATTTTGAAAATGCAGGACAATGTATCTCGTGTCATACTCGTATAAGACTTGTGTTCATTAAACATTGTTTTTTCAAATAAATGTTCATATTCTTGGCAGTGCCACGATGCATGCATGCATGTAGCAGCACTTAGGCCGGCACGATTGAGGTGTTTCACCATTAATAATAAACTGAAAACATGAAAAATATCCATTTTTTTTAATAATATTCCTTTATAGAAAATATATTAAGTACGTTATACTCGTCCCGCGTTTTTAAGTGTGCGCTGGGGAGCGTCTTGTCGCTTCATTCTGCTTCTAAAAAGCGATCTTAATCACCGATCGCCGCTGCGAAAGGTATCGTGTGTCCCGGGGTATAGCTAATATACACAGAAATTCAGAGATTGACTTAGTGAAACTAATAACTAACAGCATTTTATAACGGACGTATTAGCTAAAGACATTTTTATAATAAAAGAGTCATAAATATACCTATAGGTAAATATATGTCAGTTTTCTTCTCTTGTGAAGGGAGGCTTGTACCAACAATAGGACATAAAAAGAGATGATACACTGATAATAAGAGATTATGTATTTAGAGGTTTCTTGTGTAAGGATCAGAAGCGTTAAGAAAGCTTAACAAACAAAGGCTGTGCTTAGTGATTTACAACAAAATATACCTATATTATGTTATAATCCTTCACAACGTGTTACTACAAAGCAGAGCTAAGATCCAAACCGTGTAAGTTTATGATAATTTATGCTACTTTAAGAGCGAACAGATAGACGGAGCTAACAACAATATTGATCGAAATCTTCATCTCGTAGGCATAAGATAATAAAACCATAGTAGGACTAAATAAAACATAAATCGTTTTCCATCTAACAATATAAAAAAAGATCAATAAATACTAATAAGGTTTATAAGGAAAACTGCTGAAATATTAAAATTGGACTTGAAAGTGGGAAAACATCTATAAATAATCTATTTTTTTTCACCAAAGCACAAAAAAATAAGCTGATGATAATTGACTAGATACATAATGCCACATTTATACAAAGTATTGTTAACAATTTACAAATAAAATGTTGGCATTTTTAATATTTTTTACCACTATTTTGGATTTATGTTTTATATACCTACGTTATGCAGATATCACGAAGGTAAGTTGAGGCAGCAGGCTTCTGTATTGCACTGGGAAAAACAGTAAGTGTAAAGTAAGTGTAAGTAAGTACCGTCGCGTCAACCATCTGAACCGTTTGATGGCTAATCACGCCCATCAATATCCGCAGGATTATTGGTTATGAAGATGCATTGCCTTTTTTAACCTCTAATCGGCCACCCGCTTCCTACAAATGTCATTTGGAAGTAACAGTTAGTGGTATTTTTTCATAGGAGCGAGATGCACCTTTTCGGTCATGATTTAGTTGCAACGCAGAAATATATCCACTTTTTATTTGAAATCCAATAGAAAAAAGTTTTTGATATAGGGATATAATAAAAAACCAAAGCCACCGCTGTAACTATTCTTTTGCAGACTTTTTTACCTTTTTCTTTAGCGGTTGAAAATTAAAAGAATAAAAATGTTATGCTCAAAAGTAAATATCGTCTGTATTTTGTAAAAATATTTTTTTGGTTTGAATAATCTTTTTTGTTTCATTGTGCCTTCAATATGTAGAGGAATTATTCAACCACAGCAATCAAAACAACCTCGATATCTTTACGCCAGTTCAGTAAGAGAACCGAGTGTTGGTCCGTTCATACAGATTTGTCTTGATTCCTTCACCTACATCTATCTCTTCATACAACTAAGCTGGTTGCGAAGACTCTTGCCACAGTCTATGGATAGTACCATAATCAAATATCATGGTATATCAGCCTCAGCTGTACTCCATGGTACCCACCTCCACGCTGTAATATAAATCTTCTAACTTTTACCCCCGGCTTCGGTCGTGTCCGTTAAATGAATTAATTACCTACTTTTTAAATAAAAAGTATCATTTGCCTTTTCTAATACCTCTAAAAATATATATACAAAGCTTCATGATGAAAGCGTTTTCTACTCTCACAATTATATTTGTAATATTAGTAGGATATCATATTAATAGAGTAAGCCGATCTTTGTCCCAGCGATTTTGGGAAAAAGTTTATGCTACATCACACTTGTTAAATAAATAAATAAACCGCGATAAAGTTTGTTACAATAGTTTTATTGTAATGTTGTATACATTCACGTAAACTTAAGCCTTTAATAAATATTGATAGTTTTAAAAATATAAATGCGTCCATATAATGTCCAAAGAGGTTTTATACTTTAGACCAAACAAGTAACAGCTAAAATGATTTTACTGCCTCGTGGTCTAGTGGTTGAACCACAGACATGAGGTCCCGGGTTTGAATCACGTGGCGGGCCAAAAAGTGTGGTTGGGATTTTATTTAATAAGAGTCCGGAATCAAGAAGTATCCGTGTTGACAACATCAGAATATAAGACTGGGGAAATAGAGAGTGCACTTGTGTACACAGAGGCTCTATATATAATATGTCCAGCACCGAGGTGTTTCTGAAATACAAGAAAATAGATGATGTCTACAACGTGTATATATTCTAATACTATTAGAAATTATATTATGAAAACAAAAATTACCATAAAAAATCGGAATCTGTGCTAGGATCATTTGGGGGACATTTTCGATTGAACCATTTGCAATATATGTAACAGGATCAGATGCAATGTATTATATAATACAGATTTCATATTTAGTTCTACCCACAATAGAAACTGCAAGAGAATGACAAAATAATATTTCAAGAGTCTTGTAATGGCCAATACATTAAAAGCATTTTTACTGTTTTTACAAAGACATCTTTAGTTTCGTGGCTGGAAATAAAACAACGGTTTAAAGTGCTCCCCTTATCTTGTGACTAATGTATTTGTAAAGCTTCGGTCTCTTTTATTTTATAAATAATACTTTATTTTATGATTGTGGAATTAATTTTACTTTAGGAAGAGGTGGTGTCCGCTTTTTATACACATTTAATTCCAATATGACTTGGTATAAAATGAAAACGGACAAAAAGTTTTTATAGCACATATCGACGGCAGAAAGCGAAAACGTCGTAGTCCACAAAAACGAAATTGTTCACCAGAGCAGAAAAACTTTTACACTTTTACAAAAAAAATCATAACTTGTCGATTTATTAACCGAC
>LUGF01056355.1:41970-54630 GCA_001625245.1 Calycopis cecrops | reverse complement strand
CCTATATTTTTTAATTTAAATTTTATTTATTATTTAACGTAGAATTACGAGACCGAGACCATTCGACGTAGTTTTTTTTTTAAATCGAACCATGTAATAAAATTTTTTTTGTAAACTTGTGGACCACGACGTTTTCGCTTTCCGCCGTCGATATGATAAAGCAGCAGAAGAGTCTTTGGATGATTACAAACATCCGTGATCAACTGTTTAGAGGTTTTAAAGACACTTTTACTTCCCCCTCCATGGGCCACGGGAAACTCACTCACCATACGATACGCGAGAACATTTCTATGCTTTTACGGTGGTATCATGTGAACGAGAGTTACCTCCCGGCTCATGGCAATGCAATACAGCGTATCAGCTCTTAAAATAGATATAACGATGAAAATATTCAGCGCTCAAGAAACCGCAGAAGTTTTTAAAGTTAATTAAATGGTTGCTATCGATCTCTTCATCATTGCTGCGAGCCGTGTCAGCTCGAGACGTCTTAGCCAATGAAGTTTCGCTTCGGAGTTTTGCAGTACGCCCACGGCTATTCATGTTTTCCTCTGCAAATTAACTTGTACAACACATGCAAAATATGCTCGTCATTTTTAAACAAACAATCTTTAATAAGAATTAATTATTGTGCAGTAAACGAAAAACATTCAGCACAGAACGTCCTCCGGCTAATGATGATGACGATGATGATGACGATGATGATGACGATAATGATGACGATGCTGATGACGATGATGATGACGATGATGATGACGATGATGATGATGATGATGATGAAACGAAAGAGATCTTGCCCTTGTGGGATAAAGACGATAAAGGCCACGAAGGCAATTTTATATTGTACACATGTCACTTACAAATGTGATCCGAGGATTAATACGCATAATTTACAACCCAATATAACCATTCGTTTCTTATAAACTAAAAATTTGAGCGAGGATTTTCTTGCCAGATTAGTAAACTTTGTATTATTTCAATCATTTTCAGATAATGTGTTCAATTATATAAATAAACATACAAATTCTTAAAAAGCTGTTAGAACGATCTGATCGACCTTGAGTATCCCCGGCTATCTATTTTCAGAATATCTTTCATGTACAGACTTTCGGTACTCTTTATTAAAACTTAGACTGATAAAAGTTAGACAGATGTATTAATATATGTTATTGGGATAGCTGGAATGTTCTCATATTATCTCTATGAATATAAAATTCTCGTTGCAGGTATATAAAATGATCGCCTTTTGACTTTGTGGCTGTAGTTTCGAATCAATACTTATTACTATCGGCTCAGATTCAACATTTTAAGATGTACCTTATTATGTATTTTAATATTATAATATATTTTCCCTTCAGGTATCATAATATTTTAATTTAAAATACTAATTACATACATACATATTTTAATTTCTATATTATGAATTACTAGCTCGGTTTCACTTTCGTTAATTTCAATCCCATGGCATCCCATCATAGGAACATTTTTTCGGAATAAAAACTATCCTGTGTATAAGTTAAGTAACTATTAAGTTACCCTCTATTCTGTGTGCCAAATTTCATGAAAATCGGTTCAGCAGTTTTTGCGTGAAGGAGTAACAACCGACAAACAAACAAACTTTACATTTTTAGAACGATTGCAAGTATGAGATCATTTATTTAGTATAAAATGAGTAATTTTTAAATATTGCCTGTCTTTGTATTTTATACAATCTTCTTTCAGACTATAGTAGTTCTATGCTTCTTGGTGAAACTTTTCGTTGCAGAGCTTTTATTAGTTCTAGAACTCTATTACTAATTCTAACTAGATTAGCAAGTACTACGTCTTCAGTGTGATTCCCTTGAGATTGCACGTGGAATCATTAAATTAACTTGCTTCAATATTGAAGGCAAGGAAGTTTCTAAACATATCTGTAAACTTTCATTTTGGCACGTTTTAATTAGGTACTAATAATAGTATCTTTTCCTTACAAATGTAAAAAAAAACAAACTATTGTAAATACTATAGGTTTTATACAATTTCTTACATAATCCTATCAATTCCAACAATCATAATCATTGGCGAGATACGTTTAAAAAAGAGTTAAGAATCCGTGTGTCATAATATAATCCAATATTTAAAAAGAAACAAAAAAATCCTTAATCACGTCGGATGCGGAAAATAGCAACAAGACACAAGAACATTAAAATACAGATGGTATTTTAATGTTTTTGTGTCAAATAACCTCGTGAAGCTGCAGTGTACTTTTAGTTAAAAATAACACAATTTTCAATTGCGCTGACAAATAAGAAATTGTTACCCAATTAGGATTATAATTTCCACTTTAGGTTAATACGGAGGGTTGACTTATTGTTATGAAAATTAGGAAGCCAGCGCAGGAAGTTAATTAAAATACAATATTCCTTGGAGAAAATTACATCCAATTGTATCTCGCATGGTTTAATTTCGCAAAATATAAATTTGGAATTTCATTTTCTACGAAATATTACATGGCATATTCTGTTTAATATTCAACATTATATTATTTGAACCTGCGTTCAGTTCTCTGGACAGGACAGCTGTGAGCTAAAATAAATTTTGTTTATTATACTCATACTACGTTTCTTACGCAGTATAATTATAATAAAAAGTAGTAGGTATATATTGCCACGAAAGATAACAAAATGCATAATATTTGTGTTGTTTTGTATCTTTCTATGCTTGAAGTTTAAAGAGGTGTAATTAATTAATAAGCACGTTAAAGGCATAATGCTATGGGAAAACTAATGGGTCAAGCCTAATGATAGCAGATATGTGTGTGTAGTGTTGGGGCGATCTAAGTTTGAGGCCTCTGAATTCCATCCACCTACTGGATTCGTTGCCATTATGATGAAAGCTGGTAGTGTCTCTAACATTGTTTACTAATTAATGTCAAAGTACAGTACAATCCTAAAGTAGTTCGTTCATTTTAATAATTAGTTTCTTATGCTTCGTAGCTCTTTTAAACAGTTAAGATAACACGAGCCCTCCATAGAAATCTACGATACGAAAATAGTATAGATAGTCGGTCATCATTCTCTAATCTATTTTTATCTATTTTATAGAATGTGTGTGTAAACAACACATTGCTGGCTTAAAAAAACACAATGTGGTCTTTTAAATTGTTATCTTTTATCAAAAATTTTCAAGTTACTTCTTCTCTTTAGTAACATAGCGAGGTATGAACATTTCATGTTGCTTTAAATGATTCATATTATGTGCATTAAAAGCATAATAATGTCCAGTAACACGCAATGTATTTTATTTGATGACTTGGGTGATTCTGTAGAGAATTTTGAGTATGTATTGAACATTCTATTGTCGTGTTTTGTCTTTGTTGTCCAGAAGTACACTGAAAATTATGCAATTCCGACTGTGCAATGCCGAAGGAAGTATAGCACTGTGTCAAAACAACATACAAACACAGCCATAACTTTACGTTTGACGTTCAGAGGATTTGGTAGGTATATAGCAAGAAAAGGAGTAGCGCCAGGACAGAACCCTGAGGAATTCCCACTTAGATGAGAGCGTGATGATGATCCATTAACAATTGGAAGGATTAATGAGCTACTACTTGTATTGTTACATTTAATGGTGACTACCGGCCGCAATGCAGCAGTTCTTCTTAATTTTAAGCGCGTTAACTGTATGCTTAGTAATAGTATCACATTGCGAACTTGTATGTTATAATATGCATAAATTACTTGCTTCTTTCATTTATTCATTAATATAAATATGTATGCATATTAGAAGCATTATTATATATTACAGTAACATGATAAACATAACAAATGTGACATCGATACCAGTATTCAATAATACTTATCTATTAATGAATCTCTAAAGGATTGTATAAAAATAATAAGTCAAAATAAAATAGAAAGAATCTGTTGTACAAAAATTTTATACAAAAATTCAATCAATACAAAAATTGCTAAACAGAATTCCCCCAACCAAATATTTTACTTTTAACTAAATACTTTACTACACAAAGATCTCTCTAGCCCAGGCTGGGTCGCAGGTAACAGCTATTTAAATAACAAACCTAAACAATATACAATTATTGAGCCCTTTATTATTAAAATTATTTTGGAACAGAGGTTAAAACATTTATAAAAAACATCCGCGGTATTATTATACCAGTGCGCATGAAAGCACTCGAGCAGGTTAGCTGGAAGCACCTTTTGTTTCATACTTATTAATTAAAAAGGAATTCAATTCACTTTTTATTAAATACCTTGTTTTATTTTTACGGTTCGTTGTTGGTAGGTTTAATTAATATCTCGATTACGTGTCGCTTTTCTTATGACTTGAGAGTAACCATTGGCCCATAGAAGGGGATGTGGAAAGGAGGGCCACGCGTCTGCCTAGAAATGTGGAAGAAGAAGAGAGACCAGTGGGAGTAGGTAATCATCAAAAGAAGATAGATTTCTAATTTGCTCTCTATGCATTAAAACAATGTTTCTCATTGTTATTATGTGAAATTATGGTTGATGCTTCCTGAGTATAAATGAACTTGGTCAACTGCTTGTGCAAATCTATTTGATACAAGAAAAAACACAGACATACGAATATAACATAATAATAGAACATAATAGATTAAGAGGCAAACATTTAATTGCCCATGAGAATGAAAGATCTAGGTGCTACCTCACTCTAGTTTTATTAGGTTTACTTTTATTTCAGCTACTGCTGGGCGGAAATATCACTATATAATATATTTTTTTGAATGAGTATTTATTTATGTTTTTAATTAGTAAAGACAAGGTTTGTAGTATGTGTACTGTAATACTGCCTTGGTTTTATCTGGGGTGCAGCTCTTTTAAAGGCAATATTACTAACCTAACACTTCCCTAGTTATTTTTATCCCAGCTGGGTGAAAGGATTTCAATAATAACGACTTGGATAAATTCTAGATATACTTTTATTTCCTCATTAATACGTTACAATGTTCTATTAAACCTAGCTACATTATGTTCCTTGTCTTATATTCATCATCTCTTGCTTTCTGATATTATATTCTATCAAGACCCCGCTTCGTAATGAAAAATATTGTCTATTGTCAAAGGGACATATTCGAAGAATTCGAATCTTTAAAATTTTTAAATGGACATTTTTTTTTTAAAAGCATATCCATTTAGATGTTTCTACTTTCATTCTGTTCGAGGAGTAGAACCTCCTCTGCTATATATCACAGTACTTAAGGCATATTGTAGTATAGGCATGGTTGGAAGTAAATTGATATAAACGCTCAAAGCACAGCTCGTAACAGAGCAACTAAGTTAAACAACACCCGGCGTGTACAACGTACGGATGAGTGAACTTTGTTTAATGGTATTTTAACACGACCATCTTTATAGTCGGACATTTAAAGCCAACTTACAGAGTACGGTTTAACACCTAATTGAAACAATCGTTAAGCTAACCAGGTATTAAAAGCCTTGCAAGGTTTTTTTTTATTGCAAGAAAATTTATAAGACATTTCCATTTCATAAGCTGTGAATAGTATCAACATGTATATGAGAAGAACAGATACAAGGAAAATAACTATAGGGTTTCAAGTTTTTTATGAGTTTCCGATGGATCATTGAAGAGCAAGAAGGAGGCAAGGAATCGGTAGCCGTCAAAAGGCTCATACACGTTGGCCGCCCTCATATTATAAAAATATAAAAAGACTAGCAGCGCCCCGCGGTTTTACCCGCGTAAATTTCGATTCCGAATATTTTTTTTAATGAAATTTCGAAATATCGAGATTAAAAATAAATGTTCGCCTATTCTCAGACCCACCCAATAGACATTCAAAATTTCATCAGAATCGGTCTAGCCGTTTCAGTCCTGTGAGATGTCATTGAATTATTTTTACAACTTAAAGAAAACAAAACACCTAGACAAAATGGTATTAACAATTATCAAAAACATATGTAACAAAATAATCAAATCCTAGGAACATTAGATGTGGAGTAACCCAAGAAACACTTTTCTTTTTGTGCTTCAAATATATATTTATGCATTCGTTTTTACATGTCTTTAGATCTTTTACATTCGTAATGTGGTATTATGAATGCAAAAGTTCTAAAATCATCCCGTGGTATTCCACAGGTATTTTCTTTTTCGAGATGAAAACTATCCTATATGTTGATACAGGTCCCCTTCTAAACATATGTCTAATTTCATGAAAATCTGATAAGTCGTTTTAGCGTGAAGGAGTAACAAATACATTAAAGTTAAAAAAATACAAAATTTATAAAAATCATCCCATGGCATTCCACAGAAACATTTTTCCTGATAAAATCTATCTGTGTTATTCCAAGCTACCCTCTATGTGTAATGTGTATGCCCAATTTCATGAAAATCAGTTTGGCAGTTCTTGCGTGAAGGAGTAACAAACAAACAAACATACAAATATTCGCATTTATGATATTTGTAGAATTGATGCGGAGAGAAACCTCATGGATGCTCCTTTAATGAAAGAATTAATTTTTCTTTTAAAAATTCACTCAATATTATAAACTTACTATAGTGGCACGAATACTATGCACGAAAAATAATCTCCTCTGGCTATAAATGCAAATTATATAATCTATTTAATAAATATATACCTAATTTATAATCAATTGTCCTTTCTGCTTCCGAGAAACGGAGTACAAAGAGCTTTATGCCTTGTCTCATAAACAGCTGGTTCTATTCCAATTTCTATTCTTTTGTCTATTATATTCTAATTTGTATGCGGCAATGATGAACTGACGATAACAATAAATTGTGACATTCGAGTCCAATTCTGACGTTGGTGAAACCAAAAGTAGCCGTAGGGTTAAAGCGAAACTTTTGTTGGGGATTTTCTCAGTCCGAAGTCAAGAATGAAGCGGCGTTACAAATTACAGTATCGAGGAAAGTTCTTAACTTCCGTATCGAATCGCCATCCCATCGGGATAAGAAAACAAAACGTTTCTGTATTTACGCATAGTTATGTAATATGATAATCAGTCGTGTCTGGTAGTGTTTTTGAGATCATCCAATATCAACCCTTTAATGTTGGCAACCGCAGATTAGACCTTCTATTGCTGATTGATCATTATGGAACTTTACCAGCCCATAGTCCTTCTTATTTATGAGGTATAAGATAATTAATATCATCAACATGATCACGTCCAGCTTCCGTCCACTGTAGTGTATCCTTTAGTGTAGTAGTCCTGTAGTGTGTCCTCCCCTAGTACTCGTCACTGAGTTCGATCATAAATTTTCCATATCCAACCTCTGCTCGCCACTTTTCTTCTCTTAACAATCTCTTCGCCTCTTAACAATTTATAAAAATTCATATTGTAAAACCTAATTAATTAGCAAAGTTGACATAGTAACATAAATCACACGAAACAAAGAAAATAAAGGAAGGCAATAAAGACATGCTGAGTACAATAACACTGAGACAATTCTAGTTTGATACTTCTCCCAACAATGCATAACAGCCATCAACAACTGTACTAGCAATTAAGCGGAACTATGTTACAAAGTTTGTTTATATTAGTTAATTCTCCAGTTCTTGGCTCCATACGTCTGTATCGTTGATGTATGTTTAAAACAAGATGTACTTTCGATGTAGAATAAAATTTAGATTCAGCAAAAGAAATATTATAAATATTATTTTGTTTAAATTAAGCAGTCATAGGGACTACCGATACAAGTGATAACTTATCTTAAGGGTCAATTCGCACCAAAAGCGCGGCGAAGGGCAGCGAAGCGGAGCGCAGTTTATGTGTCATATCAATTTCAACTTTATTTTCAATACTATAGTACTTATTATCGAATTCTCGCGACTTCCGCGCGGATTCCAGTGACTTCCAGAGCATTCGCGGGAATCCGCGCGCCTTCCCTACCGGGCGGGTCTCTTCGTTTCGCTGCGCTTCGCCGCGCCTTTGGTGTGAATTGACCCTTAAACGCTATACACAACAAAGTGGATCTACAAATGGCATGTTTGTTGTCGCTAACTTTAAGATTTATCTTGCTTAAGCTAAGTAAGTATTCCCTTTAATGAAATAGTTAATTCCCGATAATATAATATACACAGAAAACTAAATTTATATTAATGAATTCAATACACGAAAAAATATATATTTACTGACCATAATATTAATTAAATTAAAAAAAATATGCTGAATTTGAAAGTGTCCCTAATTAATTTCGATTGTCTATAATATAAATAAGTTATAATTATGCACTATAATTATTAAACTTCAACCTTGCACTTAAAATTTGAGTATACTCCGGAAACATTTAAATGTAACAAAAATTTTGATCCAACGTAGAAAAAATATGTGTTAAACATAAAATACTTATTTAATTAATTTATTACTTCAGTGCTTTATTGGTTCAAGATACTCAATTGCATTTTTTTATGGTATAGAGGGCAAACGAGCAGTCGAATTTTCCACACCATTTTCATATTTTTTTTTTAAATTATAGCATAGAAGGCAAATGAGTAGTTGGGTCACCTGATGTAAAGTGATCATCAACGCCCACAAATATCCGCAACACCAGGGGTCTAACAGACGCGTTGCCGACCTTTGAGGAAAGAATAAGCTCTTTTCTTGAAGATCTCTAGGTCGTATCGGTCCGGAAATACCGAAATAAAATACTTTCGATCTCCTGTTATAAATCCTGACTCTTATTCCGATTACCAAGATTCCTGTTGGTCATAACTTCGCACAGGATCTCTATCTGTATTCTGTATAAATGACTGTACTGACATCGCTTTACGGCAATCGTAGCTTTCGGCGGAAAATGTAGCAATCCAACAACTATGTGAAAAGCATAGTACTATAACAAACCAGTAAAAACATAAATGAAAAAGATTTTTCCCGACAAAACCCGACATCTGCTGTTAACAAAAACCGACAGATGTTCCTTGAATCTTATTACGTGCAATTAGAACGGTCACTCTGCTGAGAATTGTTTAACGTAGAGAAATTGCATTTTACGAGAAGAAAATTTTTACAATACTTGTGTAAGGTTCCTTCCGTGTCTTCATTAGCAAGTAACATTTCCTTATTTACTATAAATTTAACCGTTGATTAGTTAGAATTGCAAAAAAATAAAATTTTTATCGCAATAAAATTTATACTAACTAATGTCATATTTTACCGTGAAAAACTTGTAAAGGTAAAAACAAAATTTAATAACATATTTTTTTTATAAATTGACACATAATATTAAAACAAAAGTTATGTAACACCAACATAATGAAAAATTGTGTATGTGTCTGGTGAATAGTCGATTTGAGAAATTGTAAAAAGTGCTCAAATAAGAGAAATTATCATATATTTTTGATATGATTTGACGTGACGTTATTTTATTATTATACGTTTATAGTGTCTTATTTCTTTTTATTATAACCTGTTGTATAAACATTTAAATCAAACCAGCAGATTATTATTTCATTATTATTTAACCAATAGTCATTTTTATTTATATGATTTGCTTTAACAAACTGTTGATGCTCAAGATTGCTATAATCAACAGGTGAGTTGACAATCACGATGGGTAAGCGGGTTGTCGAAGTTTGACCAACTACTGATAGAAGTTTCAACGTTGTTTGCAAATGATTAATCGTAGTTGATACAATCTGCATTACTCCAACTACAAGACTGACTCAAAAGTGACGCGTATCATTGAGTTTTTTGAAAACTTCCATTAAGGTCAATGAGCCGAAGGAGGGCAACGAATAATTATTGTGATGAATTGGGTCAATTGTGCACAAATTAAGTGTAAAATCCGATTTTGAAAAATAAATTTATTATTTTCTACAGGAATTTAAACTTACTATTTTTTAAGCATATTATGTTTCTTACTTAGACTAGCAGTACAATAAGCACTTGCGTCATATTTTTGTATGTTCAAAACCTTTTTCAGGAAGTTCTGAAACACATTTATTAAATACATTAGTGCTATATTATCTCAAACCAACTCAGACATTTTTAATAGATTTAAAAAATATTTCATAGTCTGTTCTCAGAATATTTGGACATCCAACGATACACGCGAAAGCAAATTATTTTAACTTTCCCGTCGATCGGTTTTCAATAACGTCAATCACGCAGTCGATGCGCGAACTATTTTCCGTTGAAGAGTGATTGTTGTACGTCACGCAATTTACACTGTCGATGTTTTAAAACTCTTTCATATATTTTTTTACGAACAGGTAAATATGCTACGCTCAATTGGTGTTGAGGGTTGAGATATTAATATTGAATTTGATAGCATCATCATCACCATGTTATCGTCCACTCTTGGATATACGCATCCCCTAGTGCACGATACTGAGCTCGGTTTTCTGTACTACCCCCTCAATGGGCCAGTTACCTAAAAAATTAAGATATTATATATACTTCCCTACGTATTTTGCACTGGACTGTACTATAGTGGTGTGATTAGTCGACAGATTATTATTATACCTAAAACATACCACCATTTTCAACGAAAAGTGCTTAACTATAGTAGATTGATAATAAACGACTACTAGTGAGGTTAGGATTCCTAGGTTACCTTCTCTCCGAAACCAAATTGAACTTATTAGCTAGTAGTTAAATGGTACTGTGGTTTATGCTTAGATATGGGTTTTTTATGGTACAGGAGGGCAAACAAGCAGTCGGAGTCATTTTCATGACTACCAACACCCAGACACATCCGCATAGAGGCTATACTGATGCGCTGCCCTCCTTTCTCCTCCCTCCTCCATAGGCCACCAGCTACTTAGACACCGCACTAAACATGACAGCACAGCTGTAAATTTACGCCGATCTTGTGTGCGCGAGAGATACCTCCCCGGTCGTGCCGGCCCAATTCGGCTGGATGCAAGCAATGTGGCACTACCTCTTGCTGTAGTATATTAAAGAGAGGAATCATTGTGGCAGGAAAACCATGGATGTGTTATAACGGTTCCTAGCTTATCACCGTGAGGCTGGGGGCTGGAGGACTGGAGATATTCCTAGCTTAGGTATCATCTGTCAATTGTGATCTATAGCAAGTGTTCCACTTCTACTCTAGGATTCTAGGATCACACATATTCAGAAGTAGCTTCCAGCAAAATCAGAATGTTAGCATTAATATAAAGGTAACACAAATTCAGAATTAAGACAATATTATTACTAATAGTGTAATAATAATGTTGACCTATTAATTATGGGAGCTAACTGAAGTGTAGCGACGTAAGCGGTGAAATATATTTAGCTTCAGTTACCAATCAAATATATTCACCCTAATTAATTGTAAATTGATGTATTATTTCATCAATATATTATGTGTACTCAATATAATATGTGATGTGTAATTTGTAGTTCAATATAATATTGAACAAATAATATTGAATGTATACTACATTCCATATTATTAGATCTTATAAAATATTTTGAGATACTGCATTATAATTTTTTTGGGCAATTTATTATAATGTTACATGATTACGCATTATAATAAGTTAACTAATAATAATGAATAACCTAAGCGGGATAATGTGTAATCATAATGAATGTGTCTAGGTGGATGCTTAGACGAATATCGTTAGGTCCTGGGTCTTCAGAGACGGATTGCACCGGTCGTATGATACGGTATCAGCCTTGGTAGGGGTTGTTTGAGTAGCAGGCCAGACTGCTGCAGGTTAATCTGAGTCTCAAAAATGTGGTCACCCTGTCGACGAGGCAATTATGTTGTCAGTACTCTCCAATACGGAGTGGCTTTTGTTTATAAAAAAAGTCTCGCGTTTTAGAAGGGTTTCACAAAAACTTTTTAATATGGTGGTATTTCAATCCTGGGCTATGAACGCACCGTAAACGAACGAGCATAATTTTGTCCGTTCGTAGTCCCTTTGAAGTTAGAGTAGGGATAACAACATATAGTTTATTTAGGTAATGCCTTGGGTAAATAAATGCCCCTTGTTATTCATGTCATGTACCTTCGTAATAAGTTGAGGCACCCTAACCCGAATACAGGAGCATGTAAATATTATTATCATGTGGACCTTCTGAAAGCTAAGCTATTTATTTTATTTACGTATTGATTTATATAGGCCTGAGAAAATAGTACTATTGCATTTTAATTTGTAGTAAACAACATTCTTTTCGAAATTGTAGAAAAGGTTACAACTAAAAATAAGGTGAATTTAAGAGCGTTTACGCCTTGCGCACGTGGTTTCATGTAATTCATGGGTAATTCGAACCCACACATATGGATCGCCGTGTGAGTAGCATATATATAATATTAGTATATTCTATAGTCAAATTAACCCACTATGATCCACGTAATGAATTGATTTCGTTTACGACCAGTGTTTTAGAGACGTTTTAAAAAATTTACAGAAAAATAATTACTATACAATAATCAAAACTTTAAATGCATGATTGTAAAGAATATGCTCTAGTTTATTGGTAAGCTATTATTATATTAAATTAAATAAGGTATATCGTCGAAAAATACATATAAAATTTGAAATATTTTACATTTTTTGAATTTTAATTTCTCATACATAAGAAAACAAAACCAATTTTTTTTTCTACTAACTATTTTCTCAAGGATCTTATCAAGTGGATATTATTTTTTGTTAATTATATATTTCAGTATTTTTATGATATTTTGAGCTCCGAAACTGACGCTAAAAGG
>LUGF01056355.1:19281-29892 GCA_001625245.1 Calycopis cecrops | reverse complement strand
GTCAGGTTCCTATCCTAACCCCTGGTCCCAATACTCCAACGGAGCACACCACGCCGGTCGTCCGAATCCACGCCGCCATCTGCTGATTCAGAGGGACAAGTGGAGGACCGCCGGCATTGGCTGTTCCCATCCGCTGGGCGGCGGACCAGCCATTAAACGGTCGCAGAGTACAGGGAGGACGGCAAAGACACACCGCATCTCCTCTTCCTCTGCGGCCCCACCACCAACGCAACAGACGGTGCGCCCCCGTTCGGTAGCGGGAAATAGGGTGCAACAACACACCGAGACACCTTTACTCCAGCGACCCCTCCTCCGCATCCAGAGCGGGCCCCAGCTAAGTCCACCCGACGCGTCCCCACCCGGGATTCCTCTTGAATCACCGTGGTTATCCAAGCCACGGCTACTAAGCCCCCTCACCACGACAAGGTGGAGATCCGTCGTGGGGAAAAATTCTAGTGTCCCTAGCATAATATATTACAAACCTTTTTTTTTAGCTACTAGCTATTCGATGTATACTTCTGAATTCATGCTGTCATCGGTATGAAAGTAAAAAACAAAAAAAAAAAGAATAATATAAAGAGAACAAGGTTATATAGATGTACCTACTAAGAAAGGTATTATTAAGCTGATGATAGCTATTACTTTAAAACATAAACATTAATCGTTTATTAGTAGTTATTGATTAACTTATATATTATCTTATATTTGCAGCTAAGAGATTTCTATTACTGCGATATATAAAGGTCCATTATATCCTTTAAAATAATAACAATGCAGTGTTGTGAAAGTTAAAGGGTCTTCAGAAGAACACTTAACTTCAAAGAGCTTTTAGCCGTACTGCATTATCAGCATGAAATATCTGAGGAGCTGATAAATACTGAAGAACTTCGAGGCTCAAAGCAGATCATTGTTACGAGGAAGTAAAGTGATGGGATATTGAATGTATTATAAAGAGAAGACTAACATGATAATGTATTGGCATATTTTGCAATCCCTAGAAATAATTATTTAAGTATTCTATAATAATATTGTGATTATTAAAATAATACTTTTTAAATGAAATGTCGAAAATACCGATTTTGGTAACAAATAACGCAAGGATCAAACTCAAGTCGATCGTTGAATTAAATATTTCGTTACTGAATTTCTTCATTTGTTTAACATTTTAACCTACACAGGCTATTGAAAGTATTTAAAATAAAGAGTTATTTTTATTTTGTATCATAATAATGAAATTAGCTCGCGACAAGTATATTTGCTATGCCAAGCAATTTACGTCTTACAATTCGAAGAATTAAGTAGTAATGACGATCACAATAGGACTTAATGACAACGCCATAATAAATATAGTTATTAACTCAGTAGTGGCGTCTCATAAAATTAAATTATCGATTCATACTGTTCTGTCTACTACATGTGGTATGGAGACTAGCCAACTGCGTAGGATCCGTTACACGCCGAAACAAGTAGGCAAATACAGTACTCTTTGCTCTCTTTCTCCTATTCCAATCGAAGACCGACATGACCGAGGCTTTTCTGACTTGGGACTCTTGTTGGAAATTTAAAAATTCTAAATTTTTGGGTTCATCCATATTCAATCCATGGACTGAATATGAAACGACGAGACAGTAAACATATCACCAATGTGAAGGACTGCCACAGCTTTGCATTTTATGGATCTTGTGATTGTTAGAGTAAGCAATGCAGATTTGCTAGTACTTATACTGTTTATGAACGGACTCACAGCCACAATAAAATGAGTATCGAATTCTCATTTGCCCTTATACCACATATACCACAGCCATTTTAATGCCCTTAATAAAAAGAATGTGAGACTTATCACGGCTTTTACTTTTGAACAAACCCTAGCATGCAGTTTTCAATAAAATTTTACTACGCTCCTGATTACTTACATTATTTTTATACTCAACGATTAGAATTAATTTTCAAATGTAAATTTTAAGAGGTATTCAAAACTCGCTACAATATTCATCGCTCTGAGATACATTAACGTACTTTAACTCTCACTTCGATTAATTTTTAAGCAGATTGTTGTGAAACGCTTTCGTCTTAAACAATTAATGACTTTAAAACACTATAATAGCTGGTTTATGTCTTTAAACTTTAAACTGTCTCGGAGATAGGTCTATTTTTGTAAGTATGTATGTATGTATAATGTATATATAAATTATATTCCCTACTATAGCCTGACGTGCTTGACGACTTTCAACTTATTAGGACCTTCAATGCGAGGGATTGTTAGATTTGGTTTAGCATCGAGAGTAACATTGTACCTTTAACCAGTTTGTCTTTATATTTTATTTTTTTTATATAAGGGGCAACTACCGCCGCCCATCGACATCGGCAAAACTGGAGGCTTTGCTGGCGCGTTGCCGGCCTTTTAAATAAGAGTAAGCTCTTTTCTTGAAGAGCCGCAGGTCGTATCGGTTCGGAAATACCGACTGTGGCAGCAGTTTCCACAATGATGTTGTGCACGGTAAATACACATTTGATTTGGGATATCGAGTTGGAGGCGGTGGAATGTAGAGTTCTGCCGTGATGTCCTAAAGTGGAACTCTGCTGCAGGTGCAGGTGCTACTCAAACAACTCCTCGGAACACTCCCCATTGTAAATACGATAGAAGATGCAGAGCAAGCCAACATCTCTCTGTAACGCCAGAGAATAAAGCCGGTCGGGTGTATATCCGAACGGCTTCGTCGCTTCGTCGTTCGCTTGGTCGTCAATGACTCAAGTCGCTCTGTGTTGAATGCGGCCAAATGAAGCGATTTCCATTTAATGCTGAGCTTATACTATTATATCTATCACTTGCAGCTATGTTTAAAAAATTAAATGACTTGCGAATACTTACGATTTTAATCACTAATTTAAGTTAATTGAAACAAAGACATCCGTGTCAACATACTTACCCCGTATAGATTCTTTTAGATAAGTAAAAAAATTACATAAGTTTTATAAGTTAAAAAAAAAACATAAACATTACAAGATTTAGGTATAACTACTATTGCACTGTGTATAGTTTATCTATAAATAATTAATAGTAATATCAACAGCAGCAACGCATATTCACAGCAGTTCTTTGATAGGGTAGGAAGAGAGAACAGAGAGCTGCATATAACGATCTCTACACACTTACCTTGCATCTTCCATATTTGTAACAGCAATGTCATATACTTAATATGTAATACGTGTAAAATGCTTAAATTACACGATTCCAAATACTTTTTGTCGCTCTATTATGAAGGGAGAGTTTGGTAACATTATAAATTATTCCAAAGTTGCTGACCCTGCCTGGCGTGTTCCTATTCAGCACCAGTTTTATCGGAGGTTTTTATCAAATAAATTTACAGCTCCTATGATATTTATTATCAGTCGAATAGTTTTCCAAACGATCCTGAGGGTTTCGTCGAGTCGGCTTACAATTTATTAATGGGGTATCATGGACCATCTAATCTAACTTTATAGATGCGTTGAAGTGGACCTTTCAACGGTTTTAGCAATCAATGTATAATGTTTATTTTATTTAATATGGTATTTAATTCTAATTTCAATAAAAAAATAATAAGAATGGTCCTAAATAGTAAAAAATGCGGTAGAGCTGAAGTCCAAAAACGTACTCATCCAGCAATATATCTTTATTTTTTACTTATTAATAATAATATATTGTACCCACCGTTTCTTGTTATGTTTCTGAAATAGGTAAGTATTTTTATTTTATTATAGACTGCGTTTTGTATCTGTGCCATAGTTAATCCAACAGCGTTTAGTAAATTTGGTGTGTTTCCCTATATTAGTATTCAGTGTTTAAGATAGATCACACTAGGACACATTGAGTACACAGATGTATAATAGGCATTACATTATTGCTTTCATATAATATTTTCTTCTGCTTATGATCTTCGTCGTGTTTAGGGTTCCGTATCTCAAAGAGAAAAAACCGAACCCTTATTAGGGTTCCGTATCTCAAAGGGAAAAAACGGAACCCTTATAGAATCGCTTTGTTGTCCGTCTGTCAGTACGTCTGTCAAGACCTATTTCTCTAAAACGCGTGAAGGGATTAAGTTTGTCAAATACGGTAGTCAGTTACGTCTAGAGGCCTTGAAAATATCACACTTCTAAGTTAACGCAATAAAAAGTTATAGCCAATTATGCACTAATTTTGTATGATAACTGTAATTCGGCGCCCACTAAATATGTGTGAGCAATCGCCTATTTAGGCGGTTGCTATATATCAACTTATACATATATATATATATATATATACAACTTATAGATTATCAACTTATAACTGTAATTCGGTGCCTACTAAATATGTGTGAGCAACCGCCAAAATAGGCCGTTAATCACACATATTTAGTAGGCACCGAATTACAGTTATAAGTTGATTATGATTTTTCCAATGATCTACATAATATACTTTACTAGTTTTCAGATTTATTCCCATATATGTGCTATAAGTTCTTACTTCTTGCCAAATTTTACAACTCCAGGTCAACGGGAAGTACCGGATAATTTTTGGTTTTCGACAAAGTACGTTTTCATACAAAATTTGTGCATAATTGGCTATAACTTTTTATTGCGTTGACTTAGAAGTGTGATTTTTGTCAACTTAAACGGCAGGTGTAAAGTTACAATAATTGAAAACCATGAATTACGTTTGGATTGTTCCTCCCATTCATACGGAACCCTTGGTGTGCGAGTCGGACTCGCACTTTGCCCGTTTTTTTTTGTGAATTAATATGTTTCTTTTTATTATTATTGTGTAAAGTATTGTAATTTAAATGTACAATATATTTTTTTTATAGCATAGGAGGCAAACGAGCAGTTAGGTCACCTGATGTAAAGTGAACACCAACGCCCACAGACATCCGTAGCACCAGAGGTCTAACAGATGCGTTGCCGACCTTTGAGGAAAGAATAATATTATAGTATTTATATACCACCATAAATACCAATGAACCAAACTTCATCACGAGTGCTGCTTTATGAGGTAACATATCCTTATAATCGCCACAACATGCGCCTGCTATGTACCATGTTTTAAGGCAATAAATGTATTATTATTATTATTATTATTATTATTAACATTATTACATATCAATATCAATAGATAATACCTTAACAGGCAACTGAAGCGGTCTAATTATTGTCATTAATTAAGATTTCGCTTAGCAAACCGATAAGGATACAAACCAATCATTATTATACGTATCAGACGATGGTTTCTAGTTTGTAAATACCTCGTGCACTGAGAAACGAGATCAACTGTTGTAATTAACAAGCAATACTGTGATTATTGTAATGATGATATTATTGAAATAAAGTTTGTGATTAGAATGTGGAATAAGTAATGGTGGGATTGCTTGTACAAAGGGCTCATGTTCCAGAATAGAAGGGTTGAGTCGATTATGGAAAGTTAGCGGTCCGCGTGGTGTGTGCTAGTGCTATATTTAGTTTTAATTATTGTACAATTAAGTGAAGTGAAGTGAACATACTGTGTGATTGGACTTCTTCGTTTTAATTTGAAAATAAAATGGCGGCAGTTATATTCTGGGTAGACTCAAAGTTAAGTAAGATAATATACAACCACAAACTTAGTATTATCTGACCGAAATACAACCCTTCCTTAAATTATTCTCAGTATTGTGTGTGATAGAGTATCTCTCTCCAGATCGTTCTGAACGTATTTGGTGATCATATAGCAATGGTACTTCTCTTACTAACATAATTTATTGAAATTCATTAGGTGATTTATTAGGCTAGCCAATATTAAATATAGGGTAAAGATGCCTATTATGAGATAGTTGCCAAATATGAGATAGTCAGGTTTTGGCAACACTAATCACACCAGCTATTTGGTGCAAGTGTCGTTAGAAGCAGTGCGAGAACAGATCAAAACTAGTGTTACTGCCTCTCCGCCCGCGGTGAAGTTTGCTCGTATGCGTGTGTTATATTAAGTAGAATAATAGTAAAGGGATGCGAAAGATAGTAAGCAAATCTAGAGATTAAGCAATATAAAAATGATATTTTGATATCCATCTACCTTCTTTCAATTACATATTGCAAACTGATTCTAATATTTGAATATATTATATTACTAACTAGGTATATATTATGTTGGATTCTTATATATGTGAGCGGTATATATATATATATATATATATATATATGTTGTCAGGTTTAAGTATATATGGGTTTTATAAAAGATACAATTCAGTAGTTCTAAAAGGTTTTAATAAAAATGCCTTGATTGAGCAACTGTACTTTACTTCAATATTTCTCAATCTTTACCACCAGTTCCAACCCTAGCCCAGACAGAAAGAATCTGGCAAGAAAACTGTCGGGCAACCATTACAGTAGCTAGGCACACACCACCATGTGAGTGTGCTTAATACACAATAATATACAATTCAAGTAACCAAAAGTTACAACAGGTAAAAGGATATCAGAATCCTTTAATTATGATATTATTAACAATCTAACATCCAAACATAAGTAATATAACAATATTAAAAAGATAAATTATTGTAATGTACTTTGTAGTGGTGGTACAAAGTACAATCTTTATTAAGCATGGTAATCTAATTAAACATTATTCCGATATAATGTAGCATAGAATGTCACAATATAATATTATAACTATACCCGCACAGCATAGCATTTTACCATTGATATTAACATTATCAAATTTTAATTAAATACTTGCAAAGTACTATTACAATATAATATTCAGCAATTATCATTTGTATAAACAAATATACATAACTTTGTTAGGTATACCAGATCCCCACTGGTTCTGACTAGCATCGATTGGCTCTCGGAGCCTACGTGAATATATACGTATCTGGACAGTCTCTCATCTTAGATTTGATCACTTTGCTGGCTGAAGAGTAACTGTTGAGGAAAGGTCCGCACGAATTGATGCTTTAAGCAAGACTGAATCCCCACCCCGGGTCTAATGGTCCGACGTTGCATCTTTTTCAACCAATCCTCAACATACAGTAAACAACTCTGTCTAGCCAATCGTTTGTCTATTGAACACCTGCTGTCTAGACGATGCTATTGTTCTTTTGTTGTTCAAATACAAAATAATATTTTAAATGTTAATATTATATTTTAGAAAATTAACTTGCTATTCATAGAGGCGGAATTATCCGGTTACGACAATGTTATCGTAGAAAACGTACCATCTCTGTACTAATGACTTAAATGGAAAGTTTTGCTACTTAACCGACATTGCAATAATGTAAATGTATATCAACAACCAATATTATAAATATAAATACAGCTATGTAATAGCTATATATATTCTAGAAATATACCTAACACGTGCATTTTTCCACGAAACCACAAAACTAGATTTTTGTCATCTAATGTTTACGAGGTATGTTAAATCTTTATTACTACAATTATTTTTTTAAATTTATCTTCGTCACGTCAATTACATTGTTAATTTTACAATTCCTTTGCATTTTTTTTGTATTTTCTATGTCCAAAAATAATGGGGAGCCATTTTGTTTAAAGTAGACATTTTCCTAATATGAGACATGTGGGGTCCCCTAAAATGAGATATCTCATATTAGGATATATAGAAATATTATCTATAAAAAACTTAATTTTAGATGTCAACAATGAGGAGAAGGATCCTGGAAAGGAAAGGAAAGGATAAAGAAGATCAAAGAGGCGAAAAATGAGCTAAATATCACGGATGTTTCAAGTGGGCTCATGAAGATTGTGGAGAAGTAACAACAAACAAATTTCTGTGTTTATTGTTATCTAACATAACTATATTCTAAGAATATTTGCATATGTGCCATTTAAATATCTACACAGGGTGTAACAGACAACGTAACGATAACTTAGCATGGTAACTCAGCCCGCAAACTATGAAACTTATCCGAAATGAAATGAAAAAAAAAATGATTTTTTATACTTACATCTCGCGCGCGACATACGAGAAGTCAAAAAATAAATTTAATTTCTGGATATAAGTTCCATAGTGAAAGTTGTTCAGTTTCATGAAATGAGTCTTCATGCTAAGTTATTGTTACGCTGTCTGTTACATCCTGTATATCTATAGATATTAGCGTGATAATGTTGAGTCTGACATATTTATAATCTTAAGTTGAAAAAATATTTTTTATAGTTAATTTTTATTGTTCAATTAATTTTTATTTTTATATAGGTATGTGTCATTTAAAGTCACTGTGTAGGTACATCTAATGTTAGGTACCTTAAAATAATAGATCTTTGGATTTGTTAATTTTTGATGCCAATTTCATTATTATAATTAGGATAAGTCACTTTAAATTATACTTATATGAACTCATTACTAGACGTTACATAGAAATACTTTTCTAAAAAAAAATCAATAAAAAGTTTAATTTTTAATTTAGATTTTTTGTTTTTTCTTTCAAACATACATAATGTACCTAATGTGAGATACTATCTCATATAAGAAACCTCTAGTATCTCTTATTAAGAGACCATTTTTCTGAGACGTCATTTCTGACTTTTCTAAGATTATTTGATGTAACAAAAAAAATAGTTATACTTAATGCTAAACAGTGTTTTATAGTCAAACTTCACTAAATACCGAATCGAATAACATAATTTTCATAGTAATCAGTAGAATCAGATTGCTTTTATGGCAAAAAAACAAAATGGTATCTCAATATCGGCATCCTTACCCTATTATCTCCAATCCGAAAAACAAATCCTTTCAAATTGTTTCTGCTTCAAGAAAAATCTTTATTTTTTATAAACAAAGCAAACTGTCAAAAGTCACCTATTGATCAATTTTCAATTTTGTCAAACTATCTCTTTACTTGCCATCAAACGAATTGGCTATTTACTTTTACATACAAAAATGCGTCTTATAAGAAATAAATAATTTACGTTTCTTACCGAATAATATCTAATATATCTATCTATTATAATAGAACGTTCTATTCTCAAAAACCTAAGCTTCCGTTAGCCATATATTCTAACCTTTTTGATGGAGTCTCTTTGCTGAGAACGAGCTCGCACAAAGCAAATTGCCAGTCTCTAACAATACGGGTAAGGGCGGCAAATAGACCATTTCCTGAAGGGCATTTATCTTTTTTCTTTTACGACACTACATAATAAAAAAGGGTCGATGCGCTATCTCCGAAACGAATTACTTAATAGCTGCCAAGTAGCAGGCAATTCTCTAAGTATTTTTTGTCCGAAGCTATTTTCAAATTGAAAGGATACTTCAGGTATATTTTTACGTATATACGTATATTTTTATAAGAAGGAAAATTATAAGTTTGTTTCTTGATTTTTATTGTTTTAAGAATTTATTATTACTAATTTTCATTTTTAGAAATTATCGTCACCAAACGTTGACATTTTATCGAACGATAAGTATACAATATTTATAATATTATTTTATTCAATAGGATGTGGTTCTTGACAGTTACATTTTTTGTATGGGGTTTGAAAGGAATGACGACAACACATCTGCATTACCTATATCTATAGTAGGGGAGGCCGGGGTTGGTTGTTACATTTTTTTCTAAAAGTGGCATGACATTTTATGTAAGCTATTATACTACCCACTTTTAGGTTTGTTTGATTAAGTATCTATTCAAGATTTAATTTCAAAAATAATTTTACATAATGGACGATTAGAAATGGAGTTGATGAATAAATAGTAGAAAAAAACGCATGTCACTTTTTACCCCGCGCCTGGGGCAGGTTGTTACACCACCTGGGGTAAAAAGTTACACTGAGAAGGAAGTGCATTGTCAGACTTTTTATTACGAGAAATCACAGATTCTTATATTAATTATAAACTATACATTGTACCCATTCCTCATCAGCTATACACTGGTCAAATAGTGCACACGCAGACACATCAGTCAACCAAAAATAGCCATCTTCTTCAATTTCGTCGTCCGAGTCTTGTAGCACCTTTCACTTTACTGCACTGTTATTAATTGTTCTTCGACCCATTTCTGGTTCAGTTGATATTCCTTACTTGCCCGTCTTTCCTTTAAGTTAATTTAGTTAAGTTAACTTTCCTATTTTATAAGAAGAAAGTGAATATATCAATATCTTCTTTTTTCTTACTTTGTTCCAGCGCCAATTCATATTTCTCAGCTGCATCCGTTAAATAGCCGATTTTCACGTTCTATGGGATACCTTCCTAGTTCTAGCAGCAGCTTTTGGATAGAGTCGTATAGCATTGGGAGAAAAAGTAGGTTCATTGTGAATCAAATCTCTGGTACATACAAAACTGGGTTAGTATATATGGAGACCTCGCGTTCTTTTAAAGTGTCCATAACTCTTAAAACATCTTTGGTAAACTCTTAAATAGGAGGTGTATACTTGTCCTCTTCCATTTTTTATACGTCCTCAATCTATAAAAAATCCAAATTTAAGTGTTGAAATTATGATAGTCGTCAAAAAGTGATACGGGGCATGTTGTGACATGTCACAACTTACCCCGAGATAATGTAACTTCTTGCCCCAACACCAAAACCAACCGTTCAAGATCATGTAGTGAACGCAGTTATAAATATAACTGTATGAATCTAGATTTTTTATATAGAGAAAGCATAATTG
>LUGF01056351.1:18995-31885 GCA_001625245.1 Calycopis cecrops | reverse complement strand
ATCTAATGATATATATTATATTGCTATTGAGGGGTTGTACCAAAATGTTCGTTGTCCTTGAACTTACCCTGTACCTACTAGAAACATTTTTTACTAAAAGTTGGATAGCTTCTAGTGTCCATACCCACTTATTTAAGGTGGGAACATATTCATTTTTTTATGTTTTAATATTTATAAATTACATGTTTCTCAAAAATTGTATGGACTCTGTCCATATTTTATTGTGGATTGACGTTGGCGTCACAGGTCCTAATAAAGGCTTGCCATGTTTTTTTTTCTTCCCGAAGCTTCTATTTAGGGAATCAAATAATTTATCAAAAAATAGCAAAATGTCAGCAGTGTGTGTGTCATATCTGTGGCTTCTTTGGGTATTATGTATTTATCTGTAAAAAGAATATTGTATAGGTTTTTATGTGGCAGAACAGAGTAAGTTGGTAGTTATAGTCTAATATGTTTTGTCTACTTGTACGAAGGATTTCATAACATTACCTCTGAAAACCAGCAAGACCACCACATTTGTCGACTGAATGTCTCATAATAATATTTATTTTATTATGTTTGAGTATTTGTTGCTATAGTGCCAACAGAAATATGTGAAAATTTCAGCTGTTTAGTTATAACGGTCCATGAGATACAACTTGGTGATAAATAGAAGGACAGCGGAGTCTTAGTATTAGGGTTCTGTTTTCTGGAATGGAAACTTAAACCTATGATACAAGTAAAAAAAATGGATCTACTATTTTTTAGCTTTGTATGATTATTATTTAAGATATTATTACCATTTATATTTTAAAAAATTATCAATTATTTTTAAGATTTTAGTTTTCTATAAATGATCATCAATTGTGTGTTCGAATATCAGAATTGGTAAACAGGGAGGAGCTAACATTTTAATTTTTAAATTTGAGCTCTCACATACTACACAACAAGCTCAACAAAACCATTTGGTTATCTAAAGACGAAATGAGATAAAGATAACATTTACCTGCAAAATAGCCCATATTTGAAGCCACAGTTTGACTAAATAGCTGTGTGGCGAATTTCATTTTCATTCGAGGAATCTTGCTTGGGTCACAATGTGAGTCTGTTAGTTTTGGCACCAAACGTATCCCTCTATAGCATGGATTTTCTTTATGCAGCGCATTTATATGTTCCCATTTGGCAATTTTTATCAACCCATATTCACAACATATTTCACATTTTTTGAAATTAAATTATTTCTAACGCATTTCATCATGTGAGGTGGGTCGTACAAAGTATGATTTCCTGGTCATTTATTAAAATGATGTGATCTTTGGATTCTTCCATCCTTCTTAAAAATGTACCTCTTGTCTCTTGCAACAGATACTTTATACAATCAGTATTATTAGTGCTTTGATCACAGACAGTCCTGCGTTTGTAGTTCTGTGATAACTGCCTTCAACTGTTTAGCGAGTTCTGGCCCTTTTGTTGATGCTTGTGAAAATGTATAAGCAACAGGTTGCTCTTAATTCCTGATTAATCCTCTTACCATAAAAACCTGGGCATGATCTGCATATTCAGGTAAAGTCTCTTGGCCGTTGGTTACAAAACCACTGACTTTATCCTTCCTTTCATTATAAATAACATTAAGTTTAAGTGACATCTCATCAAACGTAACTATGCATAGTTTGTCTTCCAATTTCATGAGTTCTGCTGCTTTTTTTATCTGCTCCATCATATTTTTATTAATCCCTGCCAATTTTAAAAGAGTTACAGCTGAAGGTAAGACAAAGATTTTTCTAAGAAATCTATATCCTTTTGGACTTTGCTTCAGGATAGATAATGCAGCAATTTATTCTTTTAATGGAAAATGAAGGCTTATTTTGTTCTTTTTATACTCTCTGAATTGTAATAATGTTAACATTTTTGATGTACTAGGCATTTGTTCAAGCGTCTTCACCAACTGGGGATTGGCAGTTAGATTTTGCAGATGCTTTATCATTTTTGCCTGCTTCTTCACCTTATTGCGGCATTTACTGAGCTTCACTCCAACTAGTGTAAATTTTCGTTACAGATTGTGTTACAGCAACACGTTTTACCCGCTTTTTAGGAACAGGCTTCCTTGGTATATTGTGATGAACTGCAATAATATAAAAAAATAACTGCTAATTACTACTTAACTTATTAATGAAATCCTCGTCGCCAATATTATATTACAGGATTAACGCGGTAAATCAGGGACTACAGAAGTTATTGCTCACCTGACAGTTACCAGACTGTATTTTACTATGTACGCTTTATGAACTTCCATACTCTGGACTGTTATGTATATAATATACCTATTATCAAATCCTAATGACTTATGGTTCGTAGCAACATATAACGTCAGGACCTTGTCCTCATATGAACGACTATTAGAATTTAATGAAGCAATAAAAGACATTAAATTTGATATAATAGGGCTATCTGAAACGAGACGACTAGGTACGCTCATAGAAGAACACGAAAACTTTGTAATGTATGCAAATTCACACCAGTTGCTGAAATAATAGCATACATTATTATTCTTTATACACATAAAAAGTACTATTCTTTAAATTACACATTAGTAGTCTTTTATCATTTACCAGTGCCTCTTGCAATCTCGGAGGCACAGGTATCTGCTAAATTCAGAGATAATAATTTTCTTATAAATAAATTCGATTAAAAGATGAATAAAACACGAATGAAATAGATACATACCTAAGCTATTTAGACAATTAGGGACACAGCACTTTGTGTTAGACATAATGCCTTAAAGTATCTCAAGATTTCAATCACCGAAAGCACAGAATCGACACGGCCGGAGAACAGAGGCTCAACTCAACGGACTTATGTAGAAAAAGCACTTCAGTACGCAAGAAATCTAAAGAAAAACGAGGAAAAACGAACATAACTTCCGATATGCACTGATGCCGCCCGGTAGCCAAATTCGTTTGAAACAAAGACCACGTTTGAAAGGAGAATGGGCAAATTGGCCCAAAGATACAAAAGTCTACCCCAACGGGTGGCATGTAGTTTATTTAAAAGAGTTTTATATATGAAGCATTTTTTTATATGGAAACGTAAAATTCCAACCTACAGAAAAGGAAATAAAAAAATAACAAAAACAAATAATCCGTATACGTGTCAGCGGCGGACGGCACACTTATGCTTAGTAATTTTTTTTTTGAAAAAGTATTGAGGGTGAGGAGGAGAGAGAGAACATCACAATTTTCAGAAATATTTTGTAGCTGGTAGATTTTTTGGGAAAGTCTTCCTCCCATAGTTTTTCTTTAAAAAAATTAAAACGAGTGCGTTCTCCATTGCCATTTTAGAGTGACAAAAAACAAAACTAGAGTTACTTTTTAGAAAAAGTACTGTGCAGGGGGGCCTTAAAAAAAGCATCACGATTTCCCGCGACGTCGATTTATGTAAAAAAATGACAAGGTTTTTTTATTTTATTTTAGAAAAAAAAATATCGGAAAACAGCTTTCCAAAATCGTCAGGTACGAGACATCATAAGAATTAGTGGTGTTTTTTTTGGAAGCCCCCTTCTAATACCTTTCTTTTAATTACAAAATAAATATTTGTCACAAAAATATACCTCCCGCCGCCAAGAGGTTAAACAAAAATTAAGTTTTATTTACACGTTTTACGAAGTTGGTAAGTAAGTACATTAAAACGCAAAGACTTTTTTATATAATGTTTATTTCAGTTATTTTATATTTTCATCATCTATGATAACAGAGTCTAAAAATGCTATAGGGTGACTAACGGTGTCATATCGTGCACATCCCAGAAACTACACAATAGACATTACATGGGCGCATGAACCCAAGGTACGTCTGCCGCTTTTCTTTTGCATGAACAGTAATAGTGTTCCAGAGCTTCCAGTCCTCGTTTGTCCAAGTTTGTTAAAATATATGTATAATATACGCGACTTCTTGTGTGTCTTGATTGTATTCTTCTTCTCAGTAACCAAAAGTAATTACCAATTATATTATAATGGATAAAATTGTTTAAATCATCAGTACTTCTGAATGTTTCAATTGTGTAAATACCATTTCTATCGTGTTCTGCGTAATAACTTCTGGCTAGTTTTATTTGATATGTTCCCAACGAGAACATAATTAAATCGTTCGCGGTCAAACGAGGAAAATCTTGAAGCTCTGGTAAATTGGCAGACATACTTTGGAAACGCGCTCTTCTACTGTTAAGATTCTGGTCAATTACATATCTGCTAGTAAGTTTTCAACATTAGCTCTATTATTAATTCTCTCAACAATTTCGAGAGCATTGGAAAGTCAAAAGAAGTATTGTTATTTATGATAAATAATTAATTATTTATTTTTAATTTATGGTTTTCTATAGTTATAATAACTGTTTTATAACTCAGCAACTACAGATTAGAATACAATGAGGTTCAACACACATAGATCAAAACGGCGGTAGTGTCAACCGGTGGGGCAGTTAAAAAAATTTGGACCAAGCTCCATACATTTTTGCCCATTCTCCTTTAAATTGTCCATTTTAGCTAGTATTGCCTACATAAAAATTTCATGAGTACAATAAAAATACATTTGTTGTTATATTATTTCTTTAAAATATATTTTAAAGAGTAACAAAACATATTTTTTGTGTTACTAAATATATGTGTTTTTTTTTAATAAGGATTATGCATAAAATAACAAAATAAAATGTCAGTACCAATGCCATATAGAAAAGCGCCATCTTACTTATTAGTGAATATTACGTAGTCACAGTGCCATTTCTATGCAGGTTCAATAGTTAGCCATTAGTATGAGTTGAAATTGAGATTGCGTTAGAAGTATTATCTAACCTTACACTTGCTGTCCAACCTTATTTTGTATAGTTATAACAGAATGATTACCAGTTTGTCACTACTAAGATTAACAACCCTGACTGGTTTGTCAGTGTGTGAGCAAGAAGCAATCGGTTCCGACGACGAGTTATGCTTGTCGACGAGATCAAGTATTGAATACTGATCTCCTGCATCGTAGTCATTATATGGTGAGATTGTTTCACTCATATCAATGTGTTGCTGGGTCGATGAAAGCTGGTTCAAATCAGCTGACACATCGTCGTTTTCTTCTAACACCGCAAATATCTTAGCTAAATCCACTGAAAAGAACAATTATTAACAGTTGATTGTATAAGCATACAGAAATTGAAATTTCTTATTGTTTTTTTTAATATCTGTGGACACTACATTAGTGAAGCCCCGTGCTAAGTACCGTAAAGACTTGTGTTACGGGCACTAGACAACGGAAGTATATTTAATATGTTTTATATATTTAAGAAATATTTAAAACCTATGCGCAGCCACTGACGGCACTAGCTGTCACATATTATTGGGGCGTAAGAGCCATTGACGGGTATAGCAGACACCAACTCTATCAAGAAATAAATGTATTAGTTCTACAGGGTCCGCCAGCGTTACCTGACACATTTGACTTGCGCAGTAATAAGTTATAACATGTCGTACATTGTTGATGAGAGTGTCACTGTTTTCAATACAAAAAAAGGTTTAGTTACAATGTAGACCTGGACCTCGCAGCGTCGTGCTTTTGTCGTGGAGACGTTTTTTAAAAATGGTGATTCTGTGACTGTTACTCAAAGAAAGTTTCGTACTCACTTTCGCATCAGCCCCCGTGGGAAAGTTCCTACTCGCAATACCATTCTGAATTGGATTCAGTATTTTCGTGAAATAGGTTCTACTTTAAAAAAGAAGCCAGGAGGTAGTACAAGAAGTGTTAGAACACCTGGAAACGTTGAGGCAGTACGTCTTGCAATACAGAAAAGTCCACGCCGATCTGCCAAACAACACTCTCAGGCTCTTGGGTTGTCAAACAAATCTGTTCGACGTATTCTACACGATCTACACTTTCATCCCTATAAAATTGCTGTTGTACAGATGCTCAAACCGCAGGATATTATGCGAAGGATTCTTTTCTCGTACAAGGTCAGGGAGATTTTGGACGAATACCCAGGTATCTCGCTCTTTATATCCGATGAAGCTCATTTTCATCTGAATGGTGCAGTAAACAAACAAAACTCGGTATTGGGCACAGAATAATCCTAAAGAGCTGCATCAACAATCGTTGCACTCTGATAAGGTTACAGTGTCGGCTGCAGGGGCGAAATTTGGTGTAATAGACCCCTATTTTTTGAAGAAGGTGGAAGAGCAGTCACTCTAAACTCTGATCGCTATCAGACTATGTTGCGTGAACATCTCGACCCGGAATTGCGCCGCCGCCACCTGAGTCGATGTAAGATTTACTTTCAACAAGATGGAGCGACTTTTCACACTTCCAATGGTTCCATCGCCGAAGTAAGAAGGTTATTTCTCGGAAAAGTCATATCAAAGAGAGAAGACATTGACTGGCCTCCCTGCTCGCCCGATCTCACCCCATGCGACTATTTTCTATGGGGATACCTCAAGAACAAGGTGTACATCCATAAGCCCAGCACTCTGGTTGAGTTGAAAGATAAGACCAGACAAGAAATTCGTTCTATACCCCGAAACATGCTGGAGAAGGTAATGGCAAATTTTGCACACAGAGTGAGTAAAAGAATGTATCGAAATGAGGGTCGGCATTTGACTAACGTTGTGTTCCATAAGTGAAATATGATACCAACAAAACATCAAACATTGTAAACCTTACTTTATTGTCTTCATATTAAAATACATATTATTATCATACCTCAGAAGTAGCATGTGTACTATTATTTCTAAAACCATCAGGTAACGCTGGCAGACCCTGTATATTTTACTCGTGTCATTTTTCACACATTTCATTCGTTAACCATTGTAACTTAGTAAAGAAGGGGTCTTTACTAAGTTACTAAGTTAAAAAATAAAACAAATACAAAAAAATTCACGAATAGTACTTTTCCTTTTCTTCATTTGTATGAAGTAGTAATTAGAATACATTTAGTAACGAGCGTTACGGCCTGGTCACGACTTTCGGTCTAGAGGCGAGCGGCGCGGCGAGCGGCAAGGGGAAGCATTGTACACGCCACGTAAACTCAATAGCGATTAGCGGCAGCGGTAAGGTGGACGTATTCAGAACGTGCCCAATATATTCCTTGATAATATAATCGTTATAAATATATTAGTTATAGTATGGCGTTATCTAAAATATCCCTTCTTTGTTATGAAAGCAGCACATTTTTTATTAAAGATATTCTTAATATGAGGGAAGGAGTGCATGAACTGAATAAGAATCGATATTGAATCGATCGATTAATCGATTAGTCTTTGTTGTAAACTTACATCATTTTTAACCGTAGAAAGAGAAAGTTTTTAACAAAAACAAAGTTGACATATGTAAACAAACTTCGGAAACAATAAGTCAATAAAAACCAAATTCAGTGTGACCATTTCTAAATTTATAAACCTACCAAAGAAATCTTTGAAATGTTCTAAAAAATACTAAAAAGAAAATTCAATTGTACCAAATGCTACTTTTTTTGCTACATATTTTGAAAATATTACTAGAAAAAACCTCTTTTTTAATCAGAATTATTTGTTCTAAATCAATAGTGTAATAATACTACATTTATTAGTAAAAGTAAACGTGTTAAGTCCACTAATATCTGATGGGTGCTTTTATTATATTTCAGTTTTCGTTTACATAGGTAGGCAGAAACGGACATGTCAATCAAGAGGAAAATATGTTAGAACAAAATGCGAATATTCCTTAACAAACAACCCGAAACACATCAGAATCCGATGAATCAATAGATTTTGAGTGGTCTTCAGCCAGCTTCGAACCGAATATGGCAAGTTTTGACGATTTCAGTTCAGGAATCAACATGAACCTGAATATAAATGAAAAATCAAGGGAGGTGGATTTTTTTGAATATTTCGTGAACCAAAATTTAGTAAACCTATAAGTTCAAGAAACAAACAGATAGCATAATTTTTTTGTACTCAACACGGACTTGAGAGTTTATAGTAGGCTGTACAGATGGTACGATCTAACAGTTCCAGTATATATATTTCTATATATATTTATTGCTATCTCCATGCTTACGACTAGAAATAGACATTTAAATATCCAGGAACACTGGTCAACTGACCCTTTAATTGCGGCACCAATATTTGGAACGTTAATGTCCAGGAATCGGTACTGTAATATCCTAGGAATGCTGAATTTTTCTGAAACGACACAGTCGCAGAATTCGAGACTCAAAAATTGAACCTGTTTTAATTCCTGCTAGGGAGAAGTTTAAAAATCTTATAACACCATACCAAAATCTTTGTATAGATGAAAGTATTGTTCCATTCAAGGGCCGCCTCAGCATTAAACAGTACTTGCCAAAAAAAAGAAATCGTTTTGGCATAAAACTATTTGTATTGTGTGACGTCAAAACTGGCGTCATTGTCGATTTTATAGTTTACTGCGGCGCCAATACAGAAATTATAGACCCCGCGAATTTAGGAATTGGTGGAGCAGTAGTAGCCACTTCTCAAGGATTTTTATTATACTAATAGGCGTCTTTATATTGGCAATTGGTATACTGGTCCAAAATTATTCGAATATTTATTTTCAAAAAACATTTATGCCTGTGGCACTGTGAAGCCAAATAGGTCGGGTATGCCAACGATTCGAACAGGGGTCAGGTTGTGGCAAAATCACGTGCACCATTGATGGCACTGAAGTGGAAAGATAAAAAAGATATATATATGTTAACCAATATCCACAAAAACATTATGGCGCCATCTATGAAGGAAGACCGTAATACTGGGTTACCAGTAATGAAACCTGTGGCTGTGTTAGATTACACAAAAAATATGGGTTCGGTTGAAACTGCCGATATGTTGCTGTTCTTTGCAGTGCATAAGAAAATCCATTAAATGGTATAAAAAGTTATTCTTTTACATAATTGATATGTACTTACTGAATTCTTTTTATTCATATAGACATGTCACCGGTAAAAGAAATTTATCTTTTGCCGACTTTCAGTTGTCTCTTATAAGATAATTAATAGAAAAACACAATGCACAGCAAATACTTAATAGGCCATCTAGTAAGACTATCAGTTGCAACACGATTAATAAAAATCCGTTAAGAATTTTGCCCTGTAATGCGATAAACCGTTTGCCTACTTTAAATTCAAAATATCGACGTTGCAAATTGTAGTCACAGAATAAAAAGCGCAAGGATACCCGCTATTTTTGTACAATATGTAAATTTAATTTATGTGCAGCTCCTTGCTTTCTTTTTATTTTAGTGGAGTGGAGTGGTACACAACCTCAATTTGCAACAATTTGCAACGTCTCTACTAGAACCTAAAAAAGCTGAGTTAATTGTATTGACCACTGTTTATCTATACAATTACTTACGTTCTAACAGTACTGATTATAAACTTCAAATATTGAATAATACAGAAAAAACTACCTTACCCTACCTTTAACTTCTTTTTTGCCCCTCAGGCAAATTCCTATACGATCAGCATCTCATGTCAAAAAATTTAGAGATGAAATAGCAGATTACTGTATTAAAGAAGGCAAAGTTAAATGGCAGCAAGAATATGCTTAAACATATGGAATAATGACTTTTACGCCACCCTTGGCCGTTAAGTGGAAATTACAATATTTTTTTAATATAATTTTAAAAACTTACTGTATTCAATCTTTTGCGAGGTTTGTTACGGTCATCCAAATAATTTAGATTATTATATGCGAACCACCTACTCACATACACTTGTGATGCACCTGTAATAATAGATAAGTAGTCAATTGTATACTGATTAAAACACAAAGTTCAAATAAAATAGAAATGATTATAACATAAAGTTCAAATATATAATGTTCAAATATTCAAAAACATAAAGTTCAAATATATAGAAATGACTTTTTATTACCTTTGCCAGTGCCCTTAGATTTATCCTCCTTTTTTTTCTCTCTGCGATATGAAGCCAATAAACTATTAATTTTATTTTTGCACAATTCTACATCCTTACCCATTTCTTAGGATATACGAGACCATGCATCAATCTTCTTATTTTTTTAAAGTAATTCTCATGTTTTGGGTCCCATATCAATTGATTATTTTGATATACTTCAATTAATTGCACGGAAGCATCTTCCGTCCACGTTTCTATGATGTTCGGCTCGAGCGGCCGAGGTCTGTCACTAAACACGTCCACAAGCGCACTGCGAGCGCGAAGCAAATCCCTTTGTGTTCGTCAAAAAACCGACAACAGGCGGAACGCAGCCGAGCACGAGCGAAATGCTCGCAGCGCGCTCGTTCAACGCTTGTAAGTTGCTCCACACTTTACGAATTGTGTTAGGCTCGTGCTTCGTTTGTGCTCGGTTCGTCTAGCGTAGACCCGCCTTAAAATGGAAGTACTTACTTGTGAAATGTCATTTTATCACATGTTTTTTGTCTTCCTGAAATGCTGTGACATCCATTGACACTACAAACCGGCATTTTCACTAGTTACTAATTAAAAACTTACGAGCTGTGTGATGCCGTAACGTGACCTTGAGATTGACGGCTCGTCGACAAAACTGGCTAAGTTTGGCGATGTTTCAATTGCTGACTTTTCGGACGCGTACTATATTTCTATGCGTTATTATTCTAAGTTTGTAACATTCTATGTATTTATTATTAACTGCAATACTATTCCTCGATGTTACCTCCAGCTTATGAATAATTTTAATTTGATTTCCTAACAACAAACCCACCGATATAAGAAATTATTTCTTCGGCATAGGTTGTCAATTTCGAGAGGTTAAAAATATAATCATGATCATTATCGTTAAATATACCATTACATGGGGGGAAATCTATAGTAGAGACTTCCACATCTTGAGTGCAGTACATGTTAATTTTATTTTGGTATCGTACTTCGGTGTGTGTTAAATTTTTTTATATCCTCTACAGGTAGACAATTGCCTGCTTCAATACCTTTTATTTCCCCATGTACTGTGTAAATGTGTAAATGGTGATACACTTGTAGATCATCAGCATAAAGATGGTATTTAGAAGAGATCACATTAGTTATTGAGTTAATAAAAATTGAAAAAAGAAGAGGAGAAAGTACACCACCCTGAGGAACTCCAGTAGAGAGATTACACCAGTTACAAAATGACGTATTGACCTGAACACGCTGAGACCGGTCACGAAGGTAAGAGTTGAACCAGACCAAAGAAGTTGCTGAAACGTTAATAGATTTTAGCACACCAAGAAGAACATCGAAGTCAATTGAATTAAATGCGTTACTGAAAGTCGAGAAGTACAAGAATTGTGAGAGATTTTCTATGGCCTGGACGAAAACCGGATTGGAAAGAATTTAGAAGATTGTTTGAGTACAAGAAAGTAGAAAACTGTTTGTGGACAATGTGCTTAATAACTTTAGACAGAATAGGCAGTATAGATATAGGACGAAAATTAGATAATGAAGAAGGTTTAGAGACTTTAAAAAGAGGGATAACATTGGCCATTTTCCAGCTATGTGGAAAGATTCCTGAGGACAACGAGTAGTTGAAAATGTGACTGAGAGCAGGAAGCAAAAATGGGAGAATTAATAAGATCATTTTCAGGGACAATTTATCGAATCCAACAGCCTGTGACGAAGTGGATAGGACTGGTAATTTAACGTCAGATTCCGTAATAGGAGTAAAAGAAAAGGATGAATTGAGTATTGGTAAATCCGCCAAATATTTTAGTGTTTTAACTTTAACATGGGTGCACAAATTTGTAGGAGATTGTGAGAAAAAATTACTAAGTGCATCCAAGTCAAAATCATTAGATGAGGATATGGGAGTCTTACCAATTCCTACATATCTGAGAAATCTCCAGATATCAGTAGTGTTGCGACCCTGGAGAGAAGCATGAAAATATTGACGTTTTTCGGCACCGATGGTTACAGCGATTACGTAGCACTTTGAAATTCTGGAGATTGCTTTCAGACTGAATCCGCTTGTATTCTCTTTTGGCCCGATCTCTAGCTGCCATACATTCCATAATAATGTCAGATATCCAAGGGGCTGGATTACGCTTGACTTTTATTTCTTAAGTGGAGCATGGATATCATACAAATCTTAAATTTTCTTTTTAAACATTTCCACTTTGCCATCAACAACGTTACAATTTATTAAATCATACCAATCGATCTTTTTGACATCGTCTTGCAGGGCCTGCTGGTTAATTTTTTTTATACGAACGCAATAAAGTAGTTTGTGGTTTGTATTTTGGGGTTCGAATCCGATAAGATAGAAACACTAAGTCGTGGTAAGAGAAAGAAGCTGCGAGTTGACCATACGTGGACACATTATTAGTAGAGGATACTATCATTAATTATGTAATTTGCATTTTACACTGCACAAAGAAAATTGGAGAAGACTAGAAAACAGAAATTGTGTTTTTTAGTTTTGACATTGTTACTTCCTACTTCGCCTTTTTTTTTTGCTTTGACGCACTGTCATCTGTGTAATATACTGCCAATGTTTGTTTCAACCTTATTACAAGATTTTACATTTCATTTTTACGTAACTCGTTTCCAAGACAATTATTGATTGGAATAATTTGTTTAAAATACAATATCAAATCTTGTAAAAGTTTATTGTCGTTGTCATGTTAGTTTTAATTTTTGTTTGTGAAAAATCTGCATAGCAATATTAGATGTACCCACAGTGTATTAGTTTATAATTAGTTATAGTATAAATTCATTGTTGTTGGCGTGTCCGTGTGTGTCATCATATGGCCCAAGCGGAAGACCGGTGCTAACATAATATAATTATTATTTTTTTTTTATTTTTTATTTTTATTTTAACAAGGTAAACCAACAACATTGTTTACACACATAGGTTTAAACTAAATGGTACAAATAACTTAATGTAAAAATGTCAATTACAGGTTTACACAAATAGA
>LUGF01056339.1:205214-221892 GCA_001625245.1 Calycopis cecrops | reverse complement strand
GACTTGTCTGTAGGCCATACTCAGTTGATAAAACTGAAGACCGAAGATGGCACCGTCACTTCATCTAAGGCCGAGATTTTGAGAGAGGTGGAGAAGTTCTATGGACAGCTGTACCATTCAACACGGCCTGTTGTTTGTTTGGCTGAAGATCCTAGAGCCAAACTAACCCGACATTACACCGAAGATATCCCGGACGTCAGCCTGTACGAGATTCGAATAGCCCTAAAACAACTAAAGAACAATAAATCACCGGGGGATGACGGAATTACGGCTGAGCTTCTGAGAGCGGGCGGAAAGCCAGTACTAAGAGTCCTCCAGAAACTATTTGATGCCGTCATTCTCGAAGGCAATGTTCCAGAAGCGTGGACCAGAAGTGTGGTGGTGCTCTTCTTCAAAAAAGGCGATAAAGCCTTACTGAAGAATTATAGACCCATATCACTTCCGAGCCACGTTTACAAGTTGTTTTCAAGGGTTATTACGAACCGTTTATCACGCAGGTTTGACGACTTCCAACCTCCCGAACAAGCCGGTTTCCGCAAAGGCTTTGGTACCGTAGATCATATCCACACGCTGCGCCAGATTATAGAGAAAATGGAGGAGTATAATCGGCCATTATGCCTAGCGTTTGTGTATTATGAAAAAGCCTTTGATTCGGTCGAGACATGGGCGGTGCTCGAGTCATTACAGCGGTGCCAAATCGACTACCGATATATCGAAGTGTTGAAGTGTATGTACAAGAAAGCCACAATGTCGGTCCGAATACAGGATCAGAATTCGAGACCGATCCAGTTGCAGAAAGGTGTGAGACAGGGAGACGTAATTTCTCCGAAACTGTTCACTGCTGCACTGGAAGATGTTTTCAAACTTCTGGGCTGGAAAGGACTTGGCATCAAGATTAATGGCGAGTACATCACTCACCTTCGATTCACCGACGATATCGAGGTCATGGCAGAATCGCTGGAAGATGTGAGCCAGATGCTCGGAGATCTCGATAGAGTTTCTCAACACGTGGGTCTAAAAATGAACTTGGACAAGACAAAAGTCATGTCCAATGTTCACGTGACACCTATACCAGTTTTCGTGGGGAACTCACTTCTTGAAGTTGTTGATCAGTACGTGTACCTAGGACAAACTGTCCAGTTAGGTAAATCCAACTTCAAGAAAGAGATCGATCGCCGAATCCAACTCGGATGGGCAGCGTTCGGGAAGCTAAAGAGGATCTTTTCGTCCGAAATACCGCAGTGTCTTAGTCGAAAGTCTTCGACCAGTGTGTGTTGCCAGTGATGACATATGGCACCGAGAATTGGCCGCTAAATGTGGGCCTCTTAAATAAGCTCAGAGTTACTCAGCGTGCTATAGAAAGAGCTATGCTTGGAATTTCTCTGCGAGATATGGTCCGCAATTCGGAAATCCGCAAGAGAACCAGAGTAACCGACATAGCTCTGAGAGTCAGCAAGCTGAAGTGGCAATGGGCAGGCCACATTGCTAGGAGAACTGATAACCGCTGGGGAAGAAAGGTTCTCGAGTGGCGGCCTCGCACCGGAAGACGGAGTGTTGGACGGCCTCCAACCCGGTGGACTGACGACTTGGTTAAGGTGGCGGGGAGTCGATGGATGCAAGTGGCTCGTGACCGTGACCTTTGGCGCTCTTTGGGGGAGGCCTATGTCCAGCAGTGGACGTCTTCCGGCTGAAGATACCATCAGATTACTTACAATCCTATTAATATTATATGTATTTGCGAAAGTTTGTATGTTTGTTTGTTTGTTTATTTGTTACTCCTTATTTTCATGAAATTTGGCACACACAGAGAGGGTAACTTGGATTAGCACATAGGATAGTTTTCATCCCGAAAAAATGTTCCTATGGGATGCCTTGGGATCATTTTACTCTGGATCGAAATTTACCCGTGTGAAACCGCGGGTCACAGCTAGTGTAATAAAAAATCCACATGTCGTCTTTCCTGCAGCGGTAATATGTGATGTTTGCGGCACATTGCCTCGTAATTAAAGTCGCTACTACCTACTTTGTATTGCAGAAATTTAAGAAATCGGTGCTGTATGGACTCAATCCTGGCGATATCAATATTGTAGCGTGGATTCCATACTTGTGAGCAATACTCTACGATACTACGCACCAAGGAACAATAGAGGACTTTTATTACTTTTAAACTTTTAAATTGGGAGCTTGTACGAAGGACAAACCCCATAGTTTTGTTTGCCTTTTTATAAATCTGGTCTACGTGAGAGTCATAAGTTAATTTACTGTCTTGAATGATACCGAGATCTCTAATTTTATTTAGGTCATATCAGGTTTTACAGAGAGAACACCTGGTCGTTTAATTTATAAGATGTTTGTACGATGTTAGATTTTCGGGTGAAGGTTATGTAGTAACGTTTTAGAGTGTATAATTGTAACTATTATTAATACAGTATTTTTCAAATCGCCCTAAATCTTTTTGTAATAGCTCGGAATCGTGAAGGGTTATAATTTTTTAAATATATTTTCATAATAAATATTATTATGACAAGATAACGACTGTCGGGGTCAACTAGGTACTAACTATCAAAGTCATTACTTATTTAAATATAGCAAGACGACGAGAGAAGAAGCAAAAATATTAGGAATTTGTATAGGTATATGTTTTAAATAGTATCTATTAAATAAAATATTAATTATTATATAATTTTAACTTACGACTTGGCTTTCGAGTTACAGGATCCGTAAAAAAACTGTAATTACCGACGTAGGTGAAATACAAATACCACACTGGTTTTGGTGAGTGACGACACAAGAGGTTCACCAATCTGTGCACAGAATTTCACTTTTTTGAGTATATCAATAAACGGAATATAAAGCGGTAAGTACTAAAATATTATAAACTAGCTTTTGCTCGCGGCGTCGCACGCATTAAATTCAATGTTATTATACAAATAAACCTTCTTCTTGAATCTATATAATACAAAATAAAAACCCATTAAATCTGTTGAATAATTCTGCCCCCGATAGTTGAAAAGACGCATCTAACAAAAAGGTAAAATGGAGAAAAAAATGTTTGAATGTCAAAATCGGGAATTTCCTTGCTGTCTTTAAAATATAAATAAAATGAAACTTTTTTTTGGACAGAACGATGGCCATCGTATTCATCTTTGATACCTCATATATAAAAAATATATTTTTCTTTTAATTTAATTAGTTTTTTGAGAAAAACCTTTTCTTCTTAGCAAAAAAAATCGAGTAAAATATCTTATGCTTAATTGAAAGGCCGCAAATAACCATTTGCGTCTTTTCAATCTCGTATGATTGCTTATATGTACTTTTCTTCTTAGCATCAAGATGATTTTGATTTCCATTTGCAAGAAGATAAGGCGCATACGGCTATAAATATTTTTTTATTTAAACATAGTATTGAGATCATTTAATTTTACTTCTATTCTGAGGTAGGTAGATCATAATTTATGAAAATAAAAACAGTTTGTATTTAAAAACCAACTTTTAAAACTAGGATTATCCCTTAATGGCGTAAGACGTATGTACCAAATGCGCCGTAAGAAAGCTTACTGTACGAAGTTGGAAGGGCGCTTGTTGCAGATAATGATTTTTCTTCTTAGCATGCACGATTTTTTTAACTAGTCCCGAAAACGCATATAACCAGATCCGTCTAATCAACTTCTTATATGAAAGATGTGCCTTTTCAACTTCTGAACTTATACAAATATTATAAATGAAAATGGCGTTAATACGTAAATGTGCCTTTTCAATTAAGTTTAAAGGAAATATGTCTTTTCATCTTCTGAGTAATAGAAAAAAGTTCACAAATACGCCCTTTTTCGTTATGATAACTCTGTAACGGAGCGAGATATCGCAATATAAAAAATATTAGAAGATGCGCCTTTTTCTCCTCGTTCCGGCAATATATATAACTCAATTTCGGAAAAAATGTTAGATGCGTCTTTTCAACTATCGGGGGCAGAATTGTAAAGAAGCATACAAACATACAGAAGGCGGAAAATGATTTTGTTTTATACTATGTAGTGATGTAAGACGATGATTTAAGATTTTTGATCGCAGCACACTTATCAACTCGGAAAGGGATCGTAAAGGTATCACCTCGAGCCGGTCAGTATTCTTGGCATGAAACTTCATACTGCAACGCACACCAATGGGAAATGTAACGTAATCGTATCGTTTTCGCTTTGCTAGGCGAGCGTGCGGCGACCATAAGTCACGAAATAATACAATTAGTAATACAGAATGTGCTGTGCATGGTTGAGACATTTTTCATGTCACTACGCGCAACTTATATCATAAACATAACTTAGACTAAACTCTGACTGCCATCCAGATCTTCTGAAATGGTAGGACATATATCACTGATTTGTTTCACAACTTAATTATGAACCTTCCAAAAAAGGTTTCAGGTCACAAAAGTGTAATAATATGCGGATAGTGCAGCTAGTTCGATGTAGAAGTCAATCACTCACCGGTTTACAGGATAAGCCACAATGGAATCTCCGAACAGAGTGCCAAGTCTGTCAATGCTGACCTCATCATTACGTAAAGTCTCATTATGTATATATGCACTGCGTAGAACTGATAGAGCTGTTGTAATATTTTGTTCAGGAAGCAGAAATGCTATAGGCGCCATTGTATCCCAGTTCTCGTTAAATTCTCTTAGTAGCGTGTCGTTTTGCACAATTGCTAAAAAATATTTTAAAATAATAGTAATGTCATGAAATAACTCCAATATATTCTACTATCACTTAAGTAATTGATAATATTAATTTTAATATTTTTCTAACTGAACAATAGTCAAGGTTTTAATAGCAATTTAATTTAAATAATATTTTAACTAAATTAATGTTATAAAATACCTACATTTTTTAGAATTTCCTTTCTTAGCGGTTGCTTGCATTCCAGCTTTATTGGTCTAATAACGTTAATAAATTTTAAAAAATAGTACAATATGAAATCTAATTGTATATATGAAAAAATAAATGTTAATCCTACGACCTAGTGGTTGTTTACTACTAATATTATAAAAGCACAAATTTACATAAAAATACTTTTTACCCCGCAGAATACTGTTTCCCATTGAATTGTACGCGGGTGAAGGCGCGAACAACAGTAAACAATAACAAGTTAATAAAAGGTACCCACGATATGCAAATGGAAAGTATTCGCCTTCATTTTGACTGACGACGAATGGTATGTTATACATTTTGCCGCCTTTAATGGTGTCTATGGGATCCATCGTTAAGAAACGCTCTTGCCCATAATCCTTTTCAACTATTGGCTCCCATATATGGTGCGGATTTTCGGCAAATATCTGAAATACATTTAAATAAATTATTGCTATATTTTTTTTGTTTAACCGTTTGGCTCTCAATGATCATGTGTGTGTACACAGTCAAGTGTCAACGTAGGTATATAATCTCTTTGTAGGATTATCAATTTAATCTCGATTGCTCACTAGTCATGTTACAAAATATTATTAAAATATAAAATACTAACAGCGCCCCGCAAATTTCGATCCCCTGGAAAATAGAAAATCGTCCCACTGCATTCCATAGGCTATACTTTTTCGGTATAAAATCTATTCTATGTGTTAATCCAAGTTAGTCTCTATGTGTGAACCAAACTACATGAAAATCGGTTCAGTTGTTTTTGCGTGAAGGAGTAACAAACAAACAAACAAACATGCAAACTTTCTCATTTACAATTTTAGTAGGATTTTTCATCATAATTATATATTTTCATTATAAAACATCTTCTAAAAATAGCGCAGCGGCTATTGGGGGCGCACCCGGAATAAACGACATCTTATACACCATAATCTTATATATTAATAGCGGAAGCCGATTTTTGTCCTGGACTTTTTGGCCGAACCACACAACGTAAAATTATGGTTAAGGTGTCAAATTAAAGGTCTCGGCGTGATTGTGTGCCAAAAATTATTCAGATTTCTTAATTGCAAAATAGAAATAAAGTATGTACAATTTTAAATATTTGTTTTTATCATTGACAATTTTTGACAATTGACAATGACATATGACAATTTTTTTTTTATATGGTATTGGAATGACATATGACAACTGTAAATATTTTTTTTTTAAATTTTAGTCCAGTGGAAAGTAGTTTAGTAATGATCTAAGCCCATCAGCTGATTTGCGAAATAAAACTGACGTTTTATTTTTTCAGGTCATATTCAGTAATATTTTAATAATTTATATTCAACTTATAATTATAATTAAATATAATTTTATGGTCGAATTTCGACCACTGGGCGGCCACTAGTAAGAATAATGATAGGAATAAAAATTTCTTTATTTGGGCTAGTTACACTTTTTTACAAAACAAAACAAACATAATATATTTTAAACAAAGTAACAAGAAATAAAAAGGAAATAAATACAAAAGTATACTTGAATAATAATAATAAAAATATCATATACACTAGAACGAAAAACAAAAAAATTTACTTATAAAAACAAAAAAATAAAGCACAACAGTGTAACCAGTACCCAAAATGGTAACCACTCAGTATGATGGTTGTGTTATCATTAAAATGATACCAGAACCCTGATTTTATGTGGCCCCATGTAAATCCCATGGAATCAATGCATACATAATCAATACCTATATGTACATGAAAACCCATTTTTATTCTGTAAACATAGTCAAAATATAAATAATCTCCGGGATCACGCGTCGGACCAAAAAAGTGTAATTGGGATTTTAAAATATTTAAAAACAGTTAGGAGTCAGAAAGTTGTCGGTGTTACATTCACGTGCATCGGAGACACATCAACTATCTATCCTGCGTCTGATTTCTCTCCCGACGTGTAGGTCTTCTTTCTCATCTGTATATGAATGAGGGAATAGAGAGTGCATTTGTTGGCGTACACATTATGCAATATAATATTATGTCCTATGAAAATGGCTAGTCTCTTATAGACATGGCCGTGGCCGAAATCGAGATTCGACTAGAGAGTTAATGGAGAGGTTGCCACGCTTCATGCATGCATATGCGGATATCTGTGGGCGTCCAAAGTCATGAAAATGACTCCGACTGCTCGTTGGCCTCCTACTACAAAAATCCTATAAAATAAAAAAAAATATCCATTCATATCCTCCATACTATAAAAATTATAGATTTTTATAAAATCATAAACGATGCACATGCAGGTTTTATCGTGAAACATAGACAATAAGTCACATACAGTTTAGAGAAAAAAAGAATACATACGAAAAATTCGTTGTACGTGTTCGCGATCTCAATCCAATGTTTAGTCTTCAAACACTCAATTATTACCGTGGAGTTGTCTGTGGGACAATTGACGAGGACCGCTTGCTTAACAGTGTAGTTGTATAAGTCCGTTGGTGTTTTACCAAGAGTCGTAGGGGATCCGCTCATAGCAATGGCTCGATGAAATAATCCTACAACAAAAATGAATATTTGAATTTCATGATTGAGTTGAGATATCTTTTTATTTGGTAACATAATAAATCAAATAAGTACCTAGTCATAATTCAAAAAGTGAAAGAAAACAGAAATATACATTATTTATTCACTTTTTAAGAAATCGCGGGTGCAACACCAAATTATCGCGGGTGCAATGAGTCTCATTTAAGAGAATATAATAATCAATAAAAACATTTATATGTGCTATATAAAAAGAGACAATGAAAACGACTAATCAGAAAAATTCTTGCTCCATATATGGTAATTTACTGTATGGTACATGGTATATGGTAATATTTATTTTCAAATACGTCAATATTCGACAAAAACTTCATGAATATCTTTGTTACATTTTTTTCTCTGGAGCTTCTAATTTTACGAGATTTTTTTCAAATCGCACATCTGCAATGTCATTCACGATTCAGTGAAACATTTGCTGTCAATTGTTTTTAAGAATTGTACCCTACTTTCTCCATCTACATCACTCATACAAATTGAGTAGTAAAGATTTTTTTTTACATTATTAAAAATCGTCGTGTCGCAAAAGCCTGAAGAAGAGAAGAAGCCTGCCCCCGGCATTACATTAGGTTTGATAGAACTAAAATCCTCACCAAGGAACACCGATTCCTATCTAGGATGATCTATGAGACTATTGAAATTAAAACACATCTCAACTCAGTTATAAAAATTATTAAATCAATTTTCAAACATTCAAGACAGCAATGTCTACGGGTAATAAGCACTTTTTACGTTACATAATCGGAACAACTAAATAATTATAAGTTTTCGGGTACTTTTAATAACCTGTGACGTCAGGACACCTGTCGTCTCACTCTACCCGTGACCATGGTTGCTGTAAAGCTTCCGAAACTTGTCCGATACGTTAGGCTTGTAAAATAATTAAATATAGCGAAATAAAATCCGTTAAAATTGTAATATGTTTCAGCATTTTATTTTAGTATTCGCCTTAGATACTTCTGTGAAGTAGTCCCGGTGGTCTTCTGCCATTTTTACGAATTTATACATAAAGATATTTAACAGCTTTTATGTTAACATACCGCCCATATTAACATAAAAGGTGTTTAATACAAATAAATTATTATTCACAGTGCATATTTTGTAGCCATATACTCAATAAAACAATAAAATAAAATATAACAGGTAAAATAAAATCGATTCGAGTTGACGATCGCGGGCTTAACCAATTTGATTATATGCTTAATTCAAATCAAATAATGTTATACTTTGAATAATAATTGATTTAGACTTGCCTTTGATTTCTTTTTACTGTTACAAAGTTTATAAATATGGGCGCTTTATTTCTTTGAGAAAAACGAACTTTTATATATTTCACATCGCGGGTGCAACAAACAAAGAGTGGTTACTTTTACTCAAAAGTTCTTGAGAAATAAAAACAATTACTTACATAATTTTGTACATATAAATAGCAAATATATGCACTATGCTGTAAACAACAAAATTATAACTTCAAACTGGCGGCAACAACTGATTCACTAGAATGTTGCCACGTAGGTATATGCTTGTGAAGTTTAAACCAGATGCTCATATCATAAGTTTACAAGCTTACCAAAAAAATTGTTGAATTTTATCCAAAAATTATATAATTTTATTTAAATTTGGACTTTCTGCCAAGGATTGAAATCAATAAAAGTAATAAATACTTAAAAATTGATATCGAAAATCGTCTATAGCGGAATCGCCCTGAACTTATCAAATATTTTAAATATTCATTTTTTCTTCTTTATACATAAAGATTTACGATTCTATAAAAAACATACAGAATGATTGTTTGTCTGTATGTTCTTTATAGAATTGTAAACTATACATTTGATTCTGTGATGATCTATGGCAAAGTTCTTGTGCATGAACTCGTGAAGGTTTCTGAGTCGGTCCGACCAATTTTCGGCAGATGACGCCACGCGCAGTACAGCTAGTAATATAATGAAATGAGACCTAAATTATTTCTCACCTTTAGACATAGGCGACACTAAGTGCCCTACTATACTGGTCGCTCCTGAACTGTATCCAGTGAGTGTGACACAATTTGGATCCCCACCGAATGCGGCGATGTTTCTTTGCACCCAACGGAGGGCTATTACTTGGTCCTTAAGTCCGTTGTTACCAGGAGCAATTTTATCGGCCGTGCTGATAAACCCTAAAATAAATATTCATAATTTTAATTTGTAATTTTTTGTCCGTAAAAAAATGCATTCTTGTGGTGACTGCCAACTCTCAAAGAATGAAATGAAATAAAATCTTTTATTCAAAATAACATTCTTAAAATCAAATAAGTATAAGCAATTAAATAAATAAGTATATCAAGTAAAATAATGAACGTTGGAATTCTATTATAAGCAACAATTCATTTGTAACATAATTGTTGTAATATATTATGTAATATACAACAATTAATATAATGCAAATGTATTGCTTTTCTAAATATGTCTGCTCACGTACCTGACTCTTACTGACAAACGCAGAAGCTAACAAAAAACAAAAGTTAAGCCACAATACCAAGAGACCCAAGTCTGTAGTTGAAGGTGACGAGTACTAAATTTCGATCCAGAAGGTAGTTAGGTCCATAAATATCACTCCTCGCCCCATGGAGGTAGAAGGCGCCCTGGTGTATGTAGACGATCACTGGTAAAAGATGTGTCCTGCCAAAATATTTTTAATCATAACTTAGTATTTTATTACTAAGTAAGATGTAATACTATAAGATGTACTCGAGAGGTACCTCTAGCACATATAATATTGCCGCAAGTTGGCGCGCTAAGTGCGGTTCATGTTCGGGAAAATAGGGCTGTTTATAGGGTTATTTTTTGGTCAATGGCCTTTAAATAATGGAGTAAGTGTTTTAGATTAAATTGTATCGTCTAATTTTAATATTTTGTTATATAAACATTAAACAGGTAAAATGTGAAAAAATTACTAATAAGAAAAAAAAATATAAATATTATCTATGACATTGGAAATTTTATAGTTTCTTTTATTAACCGATAATATGGAATAATTTTCCTATTTGTTAATTGCATGGTCAAATTACCCTATGTAGGAGGGAAAATAGAGGGGACGAGAAGCAATGCATCTGTATGGCTTCTGTGCGAATGTCTATTGGCGCCGGTAGTCATGAAAATGGCTCCGACTGCTCATTTTCCACTTTATACCATAAAAAATGGACACGACACAAAAACGTGTCATAATTTCTGAATTAGTGTATTTATATACCTGACTGTCTTCTTAGGAGTGTAAACGTTGATTGTAAGACAGTCCTCGTCCATTATACTCAACAGACCAGTGGTTAAAGCTTGAGGACACACTGGGCCATCTTTTGTTGCGTCCACTACACCTCGATAATTGTAGATCGGTTTTGGTGGCTGGTAAAATAGTCAACATGGTAAAATAGACAACAACGCACGAACGCATGCACGCGCACACACACACACACGCACGCACGTATGCACGCACGCACGCACGCACGCACGCACACACAGACACACAGTGCAGGGACAACAGTAAGATATTTAAATTTGCAATTTAAATTGGTTTAAAATTTTTATGTCACAGAGGGCGAAAAATAAAAGAAACTGTCGAGGCCCATGAAAATCCGTATGATGCATATGATGATCTAACAAATACAGATCCGTTGCACTGCTTCTCCCCATTCCCCTAACAAATGTATTTACTGCTTTATAGTCTTACGTGAATCAATGTTGACAACTTAACAACACAATAACATTCACTCGATACCGGTGTAAAGTGACATCTGTGCTGCGTTTCGTGTCGTCCGTAAGTAGCCGGTGGCCCCATTGAGTGGGGAGGAGGAAGGAGGGCAACGCTTCTGCGGATATGCAATATCTCACTGCACGTTTGCCTTCTTATACTACAAAGAAAGAAAAACAGCTGTCGTTCACATGACAACCCCATAGAGATACATCCTTTGCGAATAGTGAAGTTTGTAAGTTTACTGTGGCCCATTGGGGGGAAGAAGGACAGGCCATCATTAAAGATCCAATTGCTCATTAATGTATGAAGAAAAAACAGGCGCTCAGAAACTACCGGTGTTAGTGATAACTTTTATAACGTTCCAATGTAATGTGCTACGTGTAGCATGTTTGCTGACGCTAACTTTTTTTATGCTATAGGGGGGCAAACGAGCAGTCGGAGCCTTTTTCATGACTACCCCTCCTTTCTCCTCCCTGTTCCATTGGCCACCGGCTACTTACACTTACTTAATCTTAATATTTTTATTTTTACTATTGATTACCACCACTTTACAATTAACGATAATGAAAACGAATATAACGTCTATTATATATACCTACATGACAAATAAAGAGGGATATCTAGAAACAAACCTGAAACCTAAGGTCTCCTATAGGTGGCGCTGCATATTTGATGCCACGGTAAGACTCGAACCTCCGACCGAGGCGAGTAGTATTGTAGGAGCCTTGGAATATTCCAGAAGGAGTGTATGTTATACAGTGCGGCTCTGTGAAGTTAAACACAATTTTATGTATGATACTGAAACTATGCAAGATGAAATGCCACGCTGCATGCATGCATTGGGCTGACAGGACTGGGGAGGTACTTTTCTTTTACCGGCGTAAAGTTATAGCTGCAATGTCGCTTTTCGTTCAGTGTGTAAGTGGGTGGTGGAGAGAGGGAGGCAACGCATCCTCTGTGCGGATGTCTGTGGGCGACGGTCGTCACGATAATGATATCGGTTGCCCGTCTGTCCCCCTTCTACTATAAAAAAGCAATTAATTAGAACTAATATTTTAAAACGCAACAATATGAGATTTACATATCATGTTAAAATATATAGACATAGACACATATTATAGTTGTATGAACATTTGGAGGGTCTTAGGGCCACAGCACACACGAGACTTTTAGATGCGGCGACCAGCAGCGTCGCAAAACCCAACGACAGTCGTGCGACAGTCGTGTGATTGCATCGATGCAGTATTACAAAGCATGTACACACAAAGACTCACTTGTAGGATATTTGAAAAAGAAAGTATTTATTTTCTTATATAATCTCAACGAGAATCGAATACTGAATACCCTACTGCAGTGATAAGAATGACTCACCAGTCAGTCTGCTTGTCTTTTTCCCAAATTATATTGATCTTTAGTATTAAAATATGTTATTTTTACTTTATAATAAATTTTTTAGTCTGTTGTTGTTTTTCAAATAGTTTTGATTTTGTTTTGATAAAATAACTTTTCCTTTTTTAAGCCCTATGGGCACTTGTCTAAGTTTAGTTTTGTTATAATAATCACAAAAAAAAATGCCATCAACAAACATTACTTTAATCCTCACCACAGAAATTCGCGTAACATGTACAAACCCATACAGTTAATTGATAACCTCCTCCCCTGATAAAAACGATGCTCAATTTATAACTATTAGGTATACTATTAGGTATAGGCTCAGTTAGTTACATCTATCGTAAAACACATTGGAGTTTTAAAGTATTGTTATTTAAAATTCAAAAGTGCAATGTGAAATTTACTAATATGCAAACCTGGTACGAACCGCTTGCACTGCTTGCACTTACAGCATCTTCCTATGTTTACGAGAACCAACAAAAGAATAACGACATAATACAGTTGTTGCATCTTGAAAAATAATGCAATAACCGACTCAATTACGTTTGACGTGCGTTTAGCTTAAAATTGTTATCTTATTTATTTATAATATTGTGCAACTCTCAATGGTTCATTTAAATCTTAATATATAATATATTTGTGTGCGTGTGTATATCACTAAACTCCTCCTCCACGACTAGTCCGATTTTGACGAATATTTTACTGTGCTTTGTAGGGGATTTGAGTATCGTTTAGTTTCACAAATCGGTCGGAAAAATGGCGATGTAGTCCTATGACAGAAGATGAGCAGGTGAAACCGCGGAGCATAGCTAGTATTAATCTAAATAAGGACAAACACTATACCAATCAGAGGGTGGCGGGTTTGGGAGTCATAATACAGTGTTCGAAAGACATTACTCTCCTTTTGACGTAATCGGGTAAAAAAATAATATACAGTTTCATGGACATTATTTCTGCTCACATATTATTACGTAGGTATATTACACCAATTAGCAGTTTATGCTAGACCATTTTTTCCCAAAGTGGGCGATAACGCCCTTGTGGCCATTGGAGGACTAGAGGGGGCAGTAAGGGGCCTTGAAAACGACTTAATGGTCTCAGAATATATAATTATAAGTCTTAAAGGGGTAATAATTAACAAAGTAACTGACTTTCAAAATGAGCGTTAGACGAAAAAGTTTGGGCACCTGTGTGCTAGACAGTTAAGCGGTTACGATGTGTACGTAGCCAGTGGCCCATGGAGGTGGGAGGAGAAAGAAGGGCTGCGCATCTGTAGCCTCTACGTTCATGTCTATGGGCATCGGTAGTCACTAAAAGGGCTTTGAATGCTCGTTTGTCCCCCTATACATAAAAAAACTTTTTAAATCCTTAAAAAACTCACGAAAGCTGTATGGCAGAAACGTTTTTTTTACTCACCATGACGTTTGCTGCATTGTGTTGTGATCGTGAATGCTACCAACAACAGAACAACAGAACAGTATTGCCGCATCCTAAACTGTCACTGGCGATAGACACTTTTTTGGCTATGAGCTAATAAAATATATAAATAATTTATTTTAATTGTGATAATTGAGTAAAACTAGTTAAACTAGTGACGTACATTATATTTAAATTATCTACGTTTCCTACGAATATTTATTGTAAAATTAGACAAGCTGTGTCGAGCGACTTTGTTTGCGTTACTGCTTACGGCCGTTTTCTTTTTTTATGTAAGGAAGCAAACGAGCCGTCGGAGCTATTCTTATGACTACCGACGCCCATAGATATCTGCGTAGAGATAAACAGATGCCCTCCTTCCTGTTCCCACCTACATGGGTCATCGGCTACCTATACACCGCACGAAACGCGACAGAACAGTCCCTTTACGCCGGACTCTTGTAAGCGAGAGGTACCTCGGTCGTGCCGGCCTAATTCAGGTAGGTACATGCATGCATGCAGCGTGGCACTACTTCTTCCTGTATTTTTTTTCATTTTCTGTCTATCGATGGACTTGGTTACTAGAGATAGGATTTTGACATCAGTTCCATACAAAATATGTTAAATATTTTACAAAAAGTAGAATTTCTTCCTACTCCTCCGATTTTCTTCTAATTAAATCCGATCGTTCCGATTTCGTTTCGATTCGTCCCAAGATTGTTTTAGTTTCTCCGTCGAGCTACCGGCGGTTATTGCCGCTGTTGATCCTGGCGACACAGGACTAGAAGATGTGGGAACGAGTGCCGAGCCAAGGCCGTTAAAAATACATAAAATAATAAAACGTATTTCTTTTGTACAACAGTTATACTTTAAGTCGGGTGTTGTTATTTGATTATGATTAATTTCAGGTCTGTAACTACGATTTTATACAAAAAAATACGACTTCATTCAAAAATTACGATTTTGTACAAAACAACAACTTTGTATATAATACTGACAGTCCATAATACCCTTAACCAGGTCTTGTTTGAAACGCAAAAAAAAACGTTAATTTTTGATTTCTGGTACAACAAATATAGGTATAAAATTAGGTATAAAGTTCATGCAGCTAATAACTGGGCTGAGAATTTGCTCGACGGATTGGTACAGTTTGCATCAAAATCTATTTAGTCGTTTTAGCGTGATGCGCGCACAAAACAGACGAACGAACAAAAGTTAGAAAAACATTCAGAATACTCAGAAAACTAGATTAAATTAAATTACAAATACAGGTAACAATTTCAAATTCAAATAGCAATTTTATGCTTTTATGTGCCTAATTCGAAAAATGGATACGGTATAATAGCGTTATAGATAACAAGAAAAACGGTATGTGATAAGAAATGAGGACGCCGCCAGTACGTGACCAATTTTCGTAAGGAGGCATAATCTCTTAAACAAACGTGTCGTATAAATTTGTAATGGATTTTTATGTCTCCGTTCAGTAAAGTGTATTGCTATTGCTCTATTGCAATCAAAGGCGACAACAAAAGATTTTTAGTCGCGGCGACCGACTTTGCGACTGTAGTAGTCGCATATCGTACGCTCTGAAACTCTGACAAACTATTAATTAGACGCTGACGGCAGAACTCGCGTCTCAACTTATAACGAAATGTTAATATGTTTACTGACATCACAAACTGAGCATCAACATCATCATATTGGGTAGGTTTGACCTGAAATAATAATGGTGCAGTAATATTTCTGCGCCTTCTAACATTGTTCAAAATAAGTTCAGGGATGTAAACATTTATTATATTTAAAAAATGTATAAAATAAAATTGTATTAATTACAAAAATAAAATAACAAAAAAATAATTGAAATCACATTAATGGCTATCAAATAAAATTTGTTAGAATTTCTAATTATACGTCTATTAACAGACGATTGAATCTGAAAATGCTGTTTAAAAATCTTAAAATATATACTACATTTGTACCAACAAAGTTTAGTCAGAGATAAGGCCGTGCTGCATTATAACCGAATCAGTACTACCGGGGAAGTACTGCTCGTTTTTTTTTACAGTATAAGGGGGTAAACGTGCAATCGGGGCATTTTAATGACTACCGATGCCCATAGACATCCGCATAGAGGATAGCATACATAGTGTAAGCAAGAGGAACCTGGTAGTGACAGTCCAATTCGTCTACATACATGCATGCACATCTTACTAAACAATCTAGTACTTGGTTAGACAACGCCGTAATATTATACTAATGCCATAATAGTAGTTTATGCAACTGTCATATAAAGAAGGGTATTAAAACACGAGTGTGAATTTTTGAAACGAGCGAACGCGAGTTTCAAAATAGTACCTCACGAGTGTTTTAATACCCGTGTTATATGCAGTTGCATACACTACTTTATCTTCACTAATGCAATTAATCAATTAATCAAACAATGTGAAACATTAAATTCACGCGTATAGCCCCATTCGTTGTTGGGCCGACGACTGTTTGACCGACGAGGCGACGACTGCTTGACCGACGATTTAAAATGTAATGTACTTCGAAGATAAATATTTTTATTAAATACTTTAATTTGATTGCAAAAATTGCGGCGCGTAAATATATACTTTTTATAATTCAATGTTAATAAAATACTAGCTTCAATGTTGAAAT
>LUGF01056339.1:177365-205206 GCA_001625245.1 Calycopis cecrops | reverse complement strand
ATTCCATTTTAATAACTGACTTTTTAATCTGGCGAGTATTAGCACGATAGAATTGAAATTTCACAGAAATCGATTCGGTTCCATTAGAGTTATAAAGACTTATTGGTGGAGGTGACGATAAAGATTCGAGGTGAAATTGAAGGATTTAATGCGCGTCCGGGTTGAAAAAAATATTGGAATTGGAATTTACGATTGCACGGATTCAAATTCTTATTTTTAGATTTTAGACTGGTAATAAATGCCTTGAGAGTTGTAAATTTAATTTTGTAGTGATATTTTGAAGAAAAACTTCTATATGCACGCATCACATGGGGAATAAGCTGGCGAGGGCGTTACAAAAATCACACATCGGACGCGGCCAATGATAGTTGTCATTCAAATTAAAAATTCAAATTCGATTTAAGTGAAACTTTTGTATTTAAAAAAACAAATATCATATGACATGTTATGTCATTGTAACTACGGAAATGAAAATCATTAATTACGTTTTACTTCAGTCGAGTGGTACATACTTTTTTTGTTAAAATAGGTGTATTTGTCATTTATAGAGTATAGCATAGCGAGGAAAACTAGAAGTCTTTCAATGATCTCCATCGTCAATTTGTCTTACACCCTAGCTGTTGTTTGTGTGTGCCGGTAAATTATAGTGGTTTATTTGATTATTTGACAACCACAATTGCTAATAATTGACCAACTTCTTGTTTTAATAAAATAAATAAACCACTATTTATATGCCGTTGACGTTGTTATATTGTAATTATTATATTATTTGATCTCAAGAATATACTATAAAATGAAGTAACATAATATGGCTACTAATTTTATATAACGCTTAGGTATCTTATTATTTAATTATCTAATACTTATTCATAGTATCGTGTTTATATACAAGTTTTATTTGCCTTGGAGATTCACGCTTGTTTCATTTTGAAAGGCAATTTTAGACGAAACGATGTAATAATTAAGTACTAATTTATATTTCCATATTCTCGACTGGAGAAATTATAATGTCCACAATACCTCAAATATACCTCAAATATAAAGGAAATACCTTTTTTTTTAACAATAAAGTGCCTGATAAAAAGGATTATTCTGATAGGATAAATGTGTGTGTATTTTGTGACAAAAGCCTGTCCTTTCCCGATACACAATCAACCCTTGCCAAATTTTGCTATGGTCCTTGCTAGCCTTGTCTTGTTAGGCGATAGCAAGCAAAATTACTTTTACATTATTATTCGCATGGTAAATGATGCTGTGCATTGAGTAAGAAATATAACATAATTTGGATAAATGTATATTGAAGATTCGTTCGTCTCTCGTTTTATTTCTATAATATTCCTCTCCGAGGCACGAGGTTTACACCGCCAATTTTTTGACTTTGAACTCTTATGAGAAATTGAAAAATCCCAACAACACTTTTAGTTTTGGTTCCACCAATATACGAACTCGACTTCGACTTGCCATGCTTACCACGCACCGCGATGCAGTTTTTCTTATACATTTGCTTCTAATTTCCTTAGTAAGAGGTAGAACCTAGCTACACTATAAACAGCAGTATTGGGCCCCCACGATCGGGTAAATAATCTCGCATGACACCTCCGTAAAGTGTATTCTAATTTGCATTCTTACTTTTATATTTATAAATATTTTCTTATGCGGCCTGGTGAGTTTGTTTCGTCCATTCTTCTCATGACAGAGCTAGGTTGAACCAGTCGTAGCTATTATTGTCGACGTTCTAAAAGTGATTTATATAATTCTATTTTAAATAAAATATTTTAATTTAATTTCATTTTATTTCCCATTGAAAGGGAGGAAATAAGTGTGTGTTGTTAATCATCAATAGATACCAGAAATTTAAATGAAACTCGCAAGTAAGGAATGAAATTCGACGAGGTTTTATAAGAAGAAATACAAAAGAAGCAATGTGTCACACAAAATCTTTAGAGCCAGGGGATTTGGTGAATTTACGTTTCTTATTACGTCGATCGTTCGTGCGAATGATTGAATTGTAACAATAAGCCTTCCATTTTTTTTTTGGTGATAATTGTTTTTTCATGTCTTCTCCTTTAGAGAAGAGGAAAGTGAGGTTAAAAATATAAGCCTTTTGCATTTGGTAGATTTCGCAGTTTTTTTGATAAGAACTAACCTCCTGTGTATCTTTCTTCTCTCAAATACGCCAACGAAAGCTCAGAAGCCACACGATGAATCGTGACATCATAACTATCAAAATGCGGAGATATCCTGTGAGCGAGAGTTACCTCCCTGTCTGTTCCGGCTCGATTCACTGCAAAGCATTATGCAATATGCATATCACTACCTTTTATTCTTTCTAATTTTTTAGATTTTAACTTCTTTCTTCTCTATTAATATTCTTATCAAACGACCGGCGTCGATAGGACTGCTTCGATGCAGTCGCAGGATGTTGTGACTCACTGTGACAGGTCGCAGTAGAGTCGTGCGACAGTATTGCCATCTCGCGACTGCATTTAGGCGTTAATTGACATTAATAATCGACATACATTAGCGCCTAAGTCGCCGCTTCTGGTGTGTGTCCTCCCGCGTCTAGTTGCTGCATACAGCTTCTAAAAGTCGCCGCTCGCCGCGTCTAAAAGTCTCGCGTTTGCTGTCGCCCTAAATGCTACCTTATTATCTTAATTAGTCGATCAAACTTTGTAAGCCAGGCGTTCGTGCGTCTAGGTAGTGGATGTAAAAACGGATCGGACACCCTGTTCCCGCCAAACCGCGGAACGTACGATGCCCACGTTACGTGTACGATAGTACAACACTAGATTGTCGGCACACCCCTAGAGGTGGGGGGATGAGTGACTTCCTGTTTTGACAGCCGATCGGTCAGCGTGTGCTCATCTTGTTCTCCTGCGCATGGAACATTTTTGCTTTTGTATTTGCATGATAACTATCAGTGCTGGTGTCCAATTGCTAACTGTTCCCATTTAAAAATAACAGTGCTTGTGCAAAATCCTGCTTTTCATCGTGTGGCGTGTCGCGGTGTCTGTTCCTGCACAAAAGTGAGTCATTCAGTTTTACCCATCCGATCCTACAATTCCTGTATTTATTTATCTTTTCCTTTTATCTAAGCCCATCCGAGAGACGTTCGTCACGAGGCTACGTCACGCCCGTATATTAGAGAAGACATATTATATGAATGTATAGGGACAGTGTCAGACATAGTTACTTTAAAAAATATAAAGTAATATGTAAGAGTGAAAAATATTAAATATGCTCGTAATAAACATAATATGTTAAAATAAAAAAGGAATTAAATAAACAAGTATCTCTTTCACATTTTGTAATATTTCTTATAAGAAAAATGTAAAAACATTCATGTTTAATCCACAAGCGCATCTTGCACCGTTTTGTTTTACAATTTACTACCCGCCAGATATTACAGCTTCTCCGTACGGACACACGAAACGCTTTGAGCTCGAGCGTCTGAGGATTAAATTTTGTCTACACAAAGTTCACAAAGAGGTGGGAAAAACAAAAATAATCTATCTGATACTTGGGTTTTCTTGGATTTCTATATAAAAAAAAACTTTTACTGTCATAATACATTTTTTTACTGAGGCATACATAAAAATGTTATTGTAATAATAATAAGTGTCTGAATACTGTGAAAACTGATCAGTGTTGGTACTAAGAAAATACATTTAATGTGTATTATACACATAAAGACAATTATGACTTAGGCGCAGAATGGAAATCTGCGACTTCTGGCGATCAACTATAAGTCAATTAAAAATATATTATATTTTAAGTTATATGCAATAAGGTTCCAACTTCCAACTTACCGCGTTCGAGTAGTAGGTACAAAGGTAAAATCTCCAATTGTATCAAATAATTTGTATATTGAAATTTTCTTGCTTTTTATGTTAACATAACGATTTATTTGGATTCAAAAAATATATTTTAACAAAAAATATATTCAGTTAAATTTATTTTATAAATATTCCTATTTACTGCTTTTTATAAAGAAATCTAATCACATAATATTGTGACGTTGCGCTTGCCTTAGTGTTTACTTTGGGTAGGAACTGGTGAACCAACTAAAACCACATAGGTACCATCGGCCGCATTTAATAAGGTAATCAGGTAATCAGCAACTGATACTCCACCAAAATCCAGTTGTCAAATGGAAGTTTAAAACTGAGCATGAAATTGCAATTTAAGTCATGACGAATTATTGAAAAAAAAAAACAATCTATTTCAAATGAAGCTAAGCAAGATCCAAATAGATTTATATGTTAATAGTAAAGATAATTAATCAATAAAGTTATAAATAGTAAATAATTACTGAAGATGGAATTTTACAATCATTTAGACTTTTATTTTAAAGGGATTTTGAGTTATATTTAAATTGTTGATCTTAAGTAACATGTGATAAATCAAGAATATAACAGCAATGTCTTTTATGTTGTAAGAAGAAAAACAAGCAATCCATGACTACTGACTCAAACACCCGCAAAGCGGTTGTACTGATGTGTCCCTATTGTAAAGCAATTACTCATTGGCCTTGTCATTTCCTTTCAGTTATTTAATATAATAACAAGCAGTCTTGTTTTCTGATCGCCAATTTCATCCCCATTTATAGAATAAATAACAATGTAATTCAAGCAAAATACTGTTACTGCGAATCACACAAATCAATATATTATGTTCTGGCGAGTTTTGGCGAGGCGAAAACCGCAATGCAGAATTTAATTGTCGAAATTATCTACCGGTATAAATTAAAATTAATCAGTCAATGTTTCATGTTATTGCACAATTAATCATTAATTTATATTAATTGAGGACTTGTGAAATATTTTAATTAATCGAAAAAATGCAAAATTGTAAATTTTTAGGCAAATGGCAAAAAAACAGAACCCTTATAAATTCGTCATGTCTGTCTGTCTGATCCCGTATTTCTTCCGTCCTTTAAAATAAATAAATAAAAAAATGAAGGGGGGGGGGGGCTCCAAACATAGAACTATACCATATTTTTTTTACATTTAGCCTGTATATGAAGGGTGTCTATAGAAAGGTGTTTAAAATGTCATTAAGGTTACTAAAATCATTTTTTTTTTTATAGCATAGGAGGCAAACAAGCAGTTAAGTCACCTGATGTAAAGTGAACACCAACGCCCACAGACATCCGTAACACCAGAGGTCTAACAGATGCGTTGCTAACAGATTTTTCTTTGAGTTTGAACGATAGACGCTTCCAAAGTGGAAAAATGAGCGAGTCCCACTAACTTTTAATTTAAAAGAGTGAGAAATCAAAAAAGTATAGGTAGGTATATATTGTAGATCTCAATGGAAACTTTCAACGAAAATTGCTTTGAGCGAGATATAATTAGGTATTAGTTTTTAAGAAATAATACATTTTCAAAAAACGCTAATACTACTTTGTCATTCATACAAACGCTATGAAATACTAATTTATTTTATAGATAATGTTACTGAATATGGGCGCAAACGAGCAGTCGGAGCCATTTTCAGAACTACTGACGCCCATAGACATCCGCATAGAGGCTATACAGACGCAAAACAGGCGCAACAGCGTCGAGTAGTAGAAACGGCCCAGGCAACAAGTAACAAGAGGCTATACATATGCGCTGCCCTCCATTCTCCTCCCACTTCCATGGGCCACCGGCTACTTACACACCGCACGAAACGCGACAGCATAGCTGTCACTTTACGGCAGTTTCGCGTAAGCGTAAGGTATCTCCCCTGTCGTGCCGGCCCAATTCGGCTACATGCATGTGTTAGATTCGAGTACATACACGTATATATTAAGTAATATTTAATCATAAGTCTAATTTAATTAATAAAATTATAGTTTATAATTTATTGACGCACCCTCTTAGTAAATATCGATTTATGTAATGATGATGAAAATAAGAAATAGGAAACCAATAAATACAACTTTAAAGGATACAATTTATATTAAAACTCAACACTGTAAGCTACAGTTGTACATGAATCAAATAGATTAAATTCACTTTTACACAAAGTTTTTAATGCAAAAAAGTAACATAACGAGAGTTTACTAGGCTTTTTATGAAAGACAAAGAATGGAACCATATTAACAAGTTATATATAAGCCACATCTATATTATTATAATTATACTCGTATATATTAAGTTTACACAAATTCACTATAATTTAAATTAAAGTATGTAACAAAGATTCACTTAACTTTCTATTATTACTTCGCCTGTGGTCACCAAAAAGTGATCCGAGAAATGCATTGCTACCTCTTTTATACCCACATTTTCTTTACATTAATTTTTCAGTGTTAACATCACAAATATAGATTTGGATACACATTATTTAGTATTAAATATTTCTGGTAACATTATTTATATATTTTTATTTTAATTTAATTTCGAATAATATTTATATACCTATTTAGATCAAATACTGTCACATGCATGCACTACCTCTTACTTCTTCGGAACATTCCTACACATTCGCGTTTAAATGCGTAATTCTTTTTAAATTCATTGCGGTAAACCGTAAACTGCGGCCCACGTAGGCACTGAATCCGTAATAAACCACCAAACATTCATTCATTTGGTTATGGGCAGAGTTCGGGAACGCGTAAGAATTCCTGCGAACTATGAAAACAGGCAATTTATTGCGTGTCCTATTTAATTCTTTGATCGATGACATTACAAATTTCATCTACACAACAAAGAAATTATACCATTTTGTCACCTTTTATCAGAAATAGTTAAATTATATTATTGAACAAATAAAAGGTTTTTGAACTAGCAAAGGCCATAATGTAGTAAAACAAATCGTCGTGGGGTCTATAATTGAGCTAATACTCTTCATAGCAAAAATAAACCATTTGTTTTTTTCATTTTTTCCACATTATACGCGAGGAAGCATCTAGTAAAGATCGAATATAATAGTAACTGGTAAAAATAGATAGCGCATGAGGCCTTTGCAATATAACAAAATTTTATAAAAAAAACATAACTTTCCTTTATTCCTCCAAGATAATATTTTGGCTGTGTCAAAAATAGCAATTATGTAGGTACTTAGGACCCAACTCCCGGATAGTAATAGTATATTAATAGATAAGATAAGTAATATTCCATTAACACGAAATTTTCTTTCATATTAAAATTCGTAAATATGAGAAGACATTAATAATAAAAAAATATTTATTTGTAATACGAGTAATATCGGTATTTCAATGCCCATGGATACTCAACATGCGCCAATAAAATGTCCAACTATGTCTGCCCAAACACATGTTCACCTACAATATTATGTCCCGCGCAGATGGCTCTCTTGTATGATGAGAGTCGCCGCACCCGAAATTCAGCTTGAGTGATATTATAATATGAACTATTCGCCCTTTTGTGAATTTCAATATTTTGTACACGATCTTTAAGAAGCTAGCGAAGCACGATATTATCTTATACATAGAGTTTAGAAATTATATCTTGATATCATTTTTATGCGCCACCCATACTATACCTGTTATCATCTAATAACATAAGGAACTTTAATTCATAGCTACAGTAAATGTTGCCACTATCGAGGCTCATAGCTTTACAGTCGGTCAGCAATTACAGTGGACACAGTTTAAATTGATTCGATGCTTCCTTTATTCTACTGAACGTATGTTGTGTGTAAAGGAAGAACGAATGGCGTTATGTGAATTGCTATCCTGCCCTCGTGGTCATGAAGTTGACACCAGAGACCATGTTCTGTGGGAATGTGGTTGTACAAAGACGAGCGAAATGTAATCTCGCGGACTACAGTGGGCCCAGTCTATAATTAGGAGTTAGTCGCAAACGAACAAAGTTTTGGTCAGCTGAGGACATAAGCACATATATGTCACACGAAGAGGAAGGACATGTAAAGACCTAGATGCCAAAACCAGGATTGACAGGGCTGATAACGATTCTATTTCTGTTAATTTTAGTAGAAGCCAAATATATCAACTAGACAAACATCTGTATTTCTTACATTAATTGTTCTTTAAAGATATTTTTTCTTTTTCATTTCATGAAATTACTTACCACCGCTGCCATTTTTGTTTTTTTATTCTAAAAACACTTTCATTCTCAATGCGCATTTAACAAGATATTAATCATACAAATCTGGTTTGGGAGATCTGATGTACACACAATACACAACAACAACAACAACACACCAACAAACAACAACACAACACAAACACATCCAAATTTTTTTGCAGTCGGGTAAAAAGACTTTTTTATAGTCACTCATGGGAAAATTATTCAAGGCGTGCGAGTTTAATAACCTACATGTCATACGGGTTTTTTCCAAACGCAGCACTACATTGCTAATTTAAAAGATATGAATCAAATTAAAGGTTTACCTACTGCACTGTGTGCCGTCCGGCATGTCCGGGCGGCCGGCGCCGCCGGTGTCTATATCCTTAAGCTCGCGAGCGTGCTAAATGCCTACTTTCTAAGTAGGTATCACATACTCTTAATGTAGTTAAATTATCTGCAAGCCAATACTCTATTATTGGCATACTGAAATGTGCAAGTGCACTGTATAGAACAAACAAACTCGATGTTAAGTTTAAAGGAGAGAATTGGAAATTGATTTGGAGCCATTCCTATCTCGATTTAGTCACTTCACGGTCTGTAGTTAAATCCAAATTTCGTGGAAATCGATATCTGTTTACGACTGCATGTTGTTTATTAATTAAAACATAACTTATTTGAAGACATTGATTTATTCAGATGTAATTACATAGTCTATTATTCACGGTGGTTCGGCCAGGAGAGAGGGGACGGAACGCGTCCCTCGACGCTAAATATAGTCCGGAAACCGGAAATGTAACATTAAACAAAAAACGTCACAGAATATGCACTTTTTTACACATTAAGTTTTAATAGTTTGCCACTGTCACTTGACGCACTAAACGTTCATAATTAGATGGCGGTGCCATGCATATCTGGCGTGAACAATATCTACGTGCCACGTTACCTGCCTTTTAATTTCACAGATTGGTCATTAATTACTGTACTATTTCGGTATTGCTATCAGTACGCATTCATATAATGAGGTAGTGTTGCTCCTGTTTTGCAACTGGTACGATATCAATGCAAATAAAGTTACAACTGTCATGTTTGGTGTGGTGAATATTTCTACAAGAAAGTGACTTTTATAACACATGGCCTAGCAGGTCTATTGTGAAAGACGTTAAAGGAGATCACCATGTTTTGACTGCAATACGGCATTACATTACCACTTACTATACTTTAACATCTGGTGTACTCTATTTTCAATAAACAGTTGTTTGCTTTTCATTTAATGAACAAAGGCGAAGATGTGGTATTGTAATAGATATTTATTATATTTAGTAACAGTAAATCACGAGTACAATTAATATAATAATAATTCAGAGCGTGGAAATACCATTCCAAATTCTGGGTAATTTTCAAGTGTGCTAACCTTAATATAATTAAGACAAGGCTTTGCGTACGCCCTGAAACTCTGACAAACTATTAATTAGTCGCTGGCGGTAGAACTAGCGGCTTAACTTATTACGAAATTTTAACATATGTACTGAAATCACAAACTTAGCATCAACATCATCATATTCGATTAGTTTTGCCTGCAATAATAATGATGGAGCAACATTTCACCGCCTCTCTCTTTCCCCTCCTTTAAATTCCGCCCTCTAAAGGTTCAACTTAAATTCAAGGAGACAAAACTATAATATGTTTATTCATAATACCAGAAATTACATTTCACAAAAACAATAAACTATCTAAAAAAATATTAAATTTAAAATTAAAAGGCTATCGAATAAAATTTATTTGAAGTTAGAAAAATTACGTGTCTATGTGCAGACAATTCAATATTAAAACGATGTTTATAGAATCTTGAACTACAAAGGTACATCTATATAAAAACTATTGCGCCATCTTAAAAAAAAATAGTAAAGGATGGAGCCATGCAGCATTCTAGCCAATGGGGTCAGCACGATCGTGGAGGTAGCACTCACAATAATTAATGATACCTATAACATAAAATAAGTATTTCCACTCCATTCAAGTATTATGAAAAAATAGTAATAGAGGTATAAAATAAGAGTTACAAATTCTACTTAATTGGAGGATTTCATGAATGCCCGGGTTGTTTTTCTCTTCACTGTTCTCCTATTTATGCTAAAAAAGTGAGACAATATCCAAGACCATTTCTGCTTCACATTCTAGTTTGTATAATGATCAAAGCTTATTTCTTATATATTACCGTTCAAATGGTTCGTGATAATGAGATAAAATGTAGAAACCCTTGTAAGTAACAGTATCTACCACAATCCTTAAACTTTAATAAAACCCATCAAACCCGCGTTACAAGCGGCGGGAAGGATATAATCTTTTCAGCCCTTTTCAGATACAAGCGAGTGTCTTGGGTGCGATAAACTTAATATTTATTAGGTTTTATTGTGTGCATTTAAATAACTTGAGAATTTGCCAAAATACAGTTTGAGTAACGTTTTCGGAGTTATCTATGGTGTGAAATTTTATGCGTTTTTTTGTGTCTGTTTAAGATTATAAAATGATTAAAGTCGTGTTAGGTTATAAAGAGAAATCAGTATATAAATTAAAGGTCGTAGTTGGAATTTAATATGCCTATTAGGTAATATAATATCATTTCATCAGTTTTTCATATTAATATAATTTATTCAAATGTATTTTGTAATTTCAAGTTGATAATAGTTATATTAATAAGCAACAGGTTTATTTAACGCCAAAAATTGTATTATTGTATTTAATAAATATAACAAAAATCTTACAGAATATATAAAATTTCTTAAATTTATAAAACACATTAAAATAATATATTTCCGATTTATAGCACCCGTCATACAAGTTCTTATGCTTAGCACGGGGCTAGGCTAACGTAGTGTGATTATGTCCGCAAATAAAAAAAAACATAAATAAATATATTATGTATACAAATTCGCACCCTCTTTCATGATTATGTTTGAGATAAGAGCTATGCTCTTCCTCGAGATACATTCGATCCTTTGTCAAATTTTGATATGATCCTCGGAGCCGCTGCTTTAGAAGAGATAGCAAGCAAAGTTACTTTAGATATTCGCATGGTAACAAAAAATATGATTTAATTTGAATACATAAATTTATACACAATGCGTTTGTTCCATGTTTGCTTTCTACAATATCCTTCTAGCCAAATAATTTTGACTTCGGTGGCCATCTCTATAGAGACCAACCAGAAGTGAAGTACATGATTGTTATAGTGCACAAGAATGTGCACCGCCGAGCACTATCTATTCCTCCTCATTCTCGAATACCGATGGAACGGCAGTCAGACAAAACCGAAGAGAAATCAACCTCAGGTCCGACGACGGCTTATTGTACTTTTCGGGGCAAGGGGATGAAAGACCGCCAACTTCATTACTCTATACTTTTATTAGAAATGAACAATCACAACAAAAGTTTTTGATCGGATCAAAATCCGAACCGGGGACCTCACTTCTGTTGTTGAAAGCCACGAGCCAGTTAATTACTAAACATTTGTTTCCAATACATTTAGTCAGTCAGTCATGCTAGGCCAGCACGATAGGGAAGGTATCGCTCGCTTACATGACACCACCGTGTGCTAACTAAGTTGCGATTCATGCGGTTTGTGATTAACCGGTGACCCCTTGAAGGGGACAAGATAGGGTTTGAAGTGCACCTGCAAAAAGTATGCGGATATCTGTACGTAGTTAATAATAATAATTAATCAACAGAATCCAAACATTTTAATGCAATTCTCAATTAAAGAACAAAATCCGATAAGGTATTATCTTAAGAAAAAAAGAAGCAATGCACGATCTCATATTTTTTCTCTTCTTTAACAATGATATCCTTGCAAGTTGCTAAATGTAAACGATGTCAATTGCTATCTCCTCTCCTTTTTTTTAAGATTCATTTTATTGAACAAAGTGTTATGTATTTGCTCGTGGATTATTCTTAAAGCTAAAGCTTAATTAGTTTATCGAACTTTGTAGGCCAGGCATTTTTGCGTTTCGGGAGTGGGTGTAAATTTAGTGGTCAGACCCTCGCTTGCCGTCAGATTGGAGAAGACGCCAACATGGGCCAGAGCTAGACTTTATTTATTTATTTATTGAATAATTAATGTACACAGGGAAAACATACATTACAATCTTAATATTATAAATACATGTACAAAGGTACTACTTATCCCATAGTGAGATTTCTAACAGTAGTCCTGCCACAGGAGAATTTGTATAATAAACACAATAATACTTTGCTACTTTCTGAAATATAATGTCTGTAAGATTAAAAAAAAAGTGATGAATACATTATTGTGTCATAAAAAAAAACAAAATAAATCAAAGTAACAAAGAAAATGACTCTACCACACTTTTTATTATTTCGTATGAGAAAAATGCAAAAATATTCTAGTTTAATCTACCTGAGCATCTTGCAGCGTTTTATTTTACAATTTAGCACCTGCTTGATATTACAGCTTTTACGGACATACGAAAAGCTTTGCGCTCAAGCGTCTGAGGATTAAATTAAGTCTACACAAAGTTCACAAATGGAAAAAACAAAATCTAACATTCATATGGATTTTTTGGATTTTTACAATAATCAGTTTTTTATGATAATACTTGTTTGAGACTTTCGCGTTTGTTACACATATTGTGGTTATTTTACGGGTTTTAACACGATAAGACTAATTAAAGGTACTAGTTAAAACATATACCTTTGCTCGACGTTTCGACTGGGTTACACCAGCCGTGGTCACGAGCCGACTGACTAGTACCTTTAATTAGTCTTATCGTGTTAAAACCCGTAAAATAACCACAAAGATAATGATAATTTCATTATTATCTAATTAATGTGACAACTTATTCCGACACGTAATAAATTAAAATCGGCCAAGTCCTTGTCATGAACAAGAAGGAGGGAGTGAAAAGAGAACTCACTTCGCGAACTTCTAGGTTGGAGACCAGTCGCTAGCGAATTATGTGGAGGCCTTTGGGATAGGTGGAGTAATGACATACGCAGGAACTGGATACGTAGAATTGAAGACCAAGCTCAGCGGCATGCCCATAGTCAGTGGGAGAAGACAGGCTAGTTATGATGTTCATTAGATTGTATACTTATCATTAATGTAATAAACACTTATTTTATTATATTAAGCCTCTTACGTGTTTTAATTTATTACGTATTATAATAGAACACATAATAACCTATTTGTATCTTTTCTATTATTCTAAAAGTTTATAAAATGAGTTCCCAGTTAGCGAATTGGAGTATCGTCGTTGTGGTTTATATAATGCATAATAATGTTATGGAGGTTCAAACAAAAATCTGTTCATCCAAGTCACACAATGCAATAATATTATGGTTTGGCAAGTTTTGTTATTATATGCGAAAATCCGCAATCCGAAATTTAATTATCGAAATTTTCTACCGGTATAAATTCAAATTAATCAGTCAACGTAATCTGCTACTACTTACTACACAATTAATTAATCATCAAATTATATTATGGGTCTGCTAAATATCCAAAATAATTAATTTATAATTAATATTAAATTATTTCCGAATAACTTAATAAAATTTAGAAAAAACCTACTTAAATAGATTATATCGTACTTTATGCTTATTTGTTTTATGCATACTTTATACTTAATACAAGCTGCGCCTCGCAGTTTCACCCGCTGAATATTCGGTCCCGTGGAAAATCGAAAATCATCCCATGGCATCCCATAGAAACATTTTTTCGGGATAGAAACTATCCTATGGTATAATCTAAGTTACTCTCTATGTTTGTGCCAAATTTCATGCAAATCGGTGTAGCAGTTTTTGCTTGAAGGAGTAACAAACAAACATACAATCTTTCGCATTTATAATATTATTAGAATTTTAAACATAGATAGTTTGAGATTGGCCGCCTCTAACAAAAAAAAATCAATATTTTGTATAACTGATGTTAGATAGTTAGATAAATTTTGTAGCATGAACTGCATGAAAAGATTTAAATGTGTTATTTTTTCATTAAAATATATCTAGTTTTCTTGTGGTAGTTCTTAGCTATGTTTTGCAAAAAATAGTCAAGTAGTTTGAAGAGTTTAAGTCAGCTCTTTTCATGTTGTCAACAGGTTTCGCTAAGAAGTATTTTTTATCACTTAATACACTTTTTTCATCCACATTATTGTTATAGATATGCCTAGCCCTCCTTTCGTACTCCCCCCAGCCAAGGGATAACCGAATAAATTAACAAACCGCATGGAACAGACACCATATTTGTCACTTCGTGTGAGCGTGAGGTGGATATTGAATACTCCGGTCGTGCCTGCCTAATGCGGCTGCAATTCACCTTAGAAGTAACTCGTACAGTCGCATATTTACAAACTTAATCCTAGAATTTTGATTCTAGAATTTCAATATAAAATCGTGTGACGTCAAATAAATATAAGCTCTCTTCACTCACAAATATGCCACAGGAACGAAAGCCATTACTCGAGTGCACAGAGCACGAAATATGGGACGCTGATGGTAAAATGAATTTTCAAATGTTACCTCTTTTCTATTGAAGACGTTTGAAGCGTCGTCTGCACAAACTTTATAGTATTGTAACTGTCTGCGCGTAGTTACGTGCGCTTTATAAAATAAAACGTTTTTATTTAAAGGTAGTCAATAGTAATGACGATCAATCTATTTGCCAAAATGTATATTATAAATGTGATCATCACAATTTGCAGATGGCAAAAAGGTGATATGGTAATTTTCTAAGTTTTAGTTAAAATATTTATTGTGTGATTTAAACAACACAACTGAAGTAAAACTTAATTATTGATTGAATACATAAATTCATTACCATAGGTACGATCAAATAACATGTCATATGCAAGGACGTTAAAAAAAGGCGGACGGATTGTAACCTAAGAAATGATTGAAGCATTAAAATTGTGACAGTGTATTTATATTTTCGTGTGTAGTGGAGGGCGACTAGCATACTATTATATTAATGTGTGTTATCTATGTAGGTATACATGTACCTAACTATAGGTACGTCGATTATTATTTCACGAGACTCCGTCCGCCTTTTTTGAACGTCCTTGATATGATATTTATTATATTAATACAAAAAAGTTTCACATAGATCTAATTTGAATTTTGAATTTGAACGACAACTTCCGTTGGCTTCGCCCAATCAACACGTTTTTGTAACGCTCTAGCCAGCTTACTGTCTAAGTCAAGCGATCGTAAAGCAGCAATACTTAAAAAAAATAATCAAATAAAATTGTAATCGTTGTTTGTAGTAGTCTCCGGGAAGAAAAGTTTAGTAAAAGGCCCTAGCTGTACTGCAATACTACCTGCGTTGGAATATAGCACAAGCTGGCACGACTGAAGAGGAGTTACAAGTAACGCCTTTGTTATGCGTTTCTTGTTATTCGTGAGAATCAAATGAATGCATATAGGATTATGTGGTTAGGAACGTTATTTCCAAGACTTGCACACGGTAAGTCTTCCGGTAAAGTGGCAGACCATTCGTGGTCCGATGAACAAAAAATTACTATAGATCATCACATGATCAAATGCAAAGTTTACGATTGTTTAAAAGATATAAAGATAAACAAGAGCAGTATGTAGCGTCTATATTATCTTATATAATATCAACTTTCAAACGGTTGCAGATGATGAATTTAAATGCAGGAAAGCCTTATACATGTGAGTATTCGCCAGTATCCTTAAACTTTAACAAAACCCATCAAACCCGCGTTACAAGCGGCGGGAAGGATGTAATCTTTCCAGCCCTTTTCAGATACAAGCGAGTGTCTTGGGTGCGATAAACTTAATATTTATGAGATTTTATTGTGTGGATTTAAGTAACTTGAGAATTTGCCAAAATATATTTCGAGTCGCGCGTGGCTCACGTGAAATTTGAATTCGTTACCATACTTATCTTTGTTGTGAAATTATTCATTTTATACGTTTAATATGTTATACTGTTTAATATTAGAAAATGAAGACGACAAGAACAGAAAAAGTTAAAATAATAAGATTAGCAAATCCAATTATAAAATTTAATGCGTCGTAGTAAATTAATATAACTACTTATTTCATATAACGCCATAGTTTTCTATAATATCTAATATCTAATCCTAAGTTATTTATTCATATTCAAGTGTTATATTTCTACCAATCATTCTACTGTTTAATTTTTTTCGTCATTACGTTAGGCAAACATGTTAAAAATGTACAACTTGGAGTTTTACGCCTGTTCTAAATTGAAATAAAATTTTAAGCGAAACGATGTAATATAATAAATCATTTTTTATTTCAACATTTCCAGATGGAAACCTTAACATGGATTTCTATATTCTTAACTATAGAAATAATAATATACAAATTCTCACCCTCCGTCCGTCGGATTGTATTTTGAGACAAAAGCCCGTGTCGTCCCTCGAGGTACAATCAATCCCATGCCAAATTTTGTTATGATCCTTGGAGCCGCTGACTTGTGACGAAATATTCGCATGTTAAATGATGCTGTGTTTTGTATAGGTAACAAATAAAAATTTGTATTATCATATTAATACTATAAATACGAAAGTTTGTATGTTTGTTTGTTTGTTCGTTTATTTGTTACTCCTTCACGCAAAAACTGCTGAACCGATTTTCATGAAATTTGGCACACACATAGGAAGTAACTTGGATTAACACATAGAACAGTTTTTATCCCGAAAAAATGTTCCTTTGGGATGCCATGGGATGACTTTCCACGAGGTCGAAATTTACGCGGGTAAAACCGCGAGGTGCATCTATTATAATATATTTTTTATATTTGCAGCAGCTTAGCTTCACAGCTAAGTGCCAAGTGCATTTCGTGCAGTATGTGAGTTTCCAGTGCCCATTGAAGGGGACGAAGGTAAGAGGGCAACTTAACTATACAACAATTACCCATAGGTTTCGGTAGACATAGAAAAACTTCAAACGCTCATTTGACCCTTTGCTATATCAAAAAGAACATATTATAAGCAAATAGAACAAACTCTTATTTTTTTACACAGGTGTACAAAATATTTCCAGTTCATTGTTCATGTTCGCAACATGTTTCTAGTACATTCGTATGGCACAATTTAGAAACACTAAAACTAATAAATCACAATCGATCATATCCATGAGGGTAGCCGGTGCGAGTGACGCGGCGCCGCTAACGGATTGTAACACATATTTCTCTTGCGGATTACAATTTAAATAGATCCCTTTAAAGTACGTTGTAAAATTACATCTATAATAATTTAGGGCCTTACTATTGTTCCGTTTATCCGATAAAATTAGATTGTATATCGTTGGTGGTTGTTGAAAGATCTACTCGACTCTTACGACTATTAGACTCGTTGTAGTAGTTGATCGATACGATTTTTTTGATTATACGAATAACAATCGACGGACAAACCGCGTGCGCTACGAATGGTAGTGTCGACTTCGTATTTTTTTCTGTCCTGCTCGCCTAAAAAAGGTCATTTATGCTATTGCACGAGTAATCGAATAACAAGCGATGCACGACGAAACACAAGCGCTGCAAGATGAATGTTCGATTTTTGTAGGTCTTCGGTCCTCCTGCACTCAAAATGACAAACGACCATTAATACCATACCTTTTTCTTTGTCGCTGGGGAATGCTTTTAAGCATTCCACAGGGTGGGGAAAATCTGGAGGATATGTGGGTCTAGAAAACTAACAAACACTAAACCCCAGCGGTGTTCCTTCTCATCCGCTTAATAGGAGAAGCCACGGGAACGCGATAACATACAACCGCGACTTCACCAGCGGGTGCCCTAAGGGCCTCTTCTCAGGTGGTGGAACTTACGTTACGATGTGCTGCAACACGCAGCACACCAGACAATTAATACCATACCTAGCAATCCCCAAATTTCGATTTTTTTATTGTTACTTGAATAATCGAAAAATCGCACCGAGCAAATAGGTAGGTAGGTACTTATATCGACAATTGAATGCGCATTGCTAATATTTTCAATTTATTCGATTGTTTTTATTCCAATAATCGTCCATCGTTAATAGACTGCTCTACTCACTAGACTTAATTTCCAACGATTACTTACATGTTGTTTTATCCACTGTCAGCTTATAGTTCTGGCGAAATAATAATTATTCAATCTTACTAAATGTACTAAACATCTTTTTGCAAATCTCCTTATTATGTTACAAGTTTTGTTTGATACCAACATAGCATGTTCCATTTTTATCTGCGTCACTTGGAGCAACGAAAGATGTTTGTTTGTTTGGTATTATTTTTGTACACTATATAATAGGATGGCAGGTATGTAGGACACTAGAGCTTTAATTGATAGCTAAAGTAATCGCTATCACAGTCATGGTTCACAGTTGGTGAGACTGTGATCGTTCAGCAATTACAGTGGACACAGATTCAATTGACTGCGTGCTTCCTTTACACAACGGTACGTAAAACCGCGTGTAAATGAAGAACGATTTGATAAAACACTTTCATTCGGTTTTTTAGAGTTTCGTATTATTAATAACAATGGAACTGTATTATATTATATTTCTATGGTTGTAATCCTCGTCCGCATAACGGGCCAAAGTAAAGTCACAAACCAAACGAACTGTGACATCTCAGCTGTCACTATGCGGCAGTATAGAGTGAGAGAGTGGTGCCACATGATTACGTTGGTCAGCATTGCAGCGTGGTACACTACGTCTTTATCCTATTGCAATAGATCCGCTACACTCCAACATGGCGGCCGAAGGCTCTCGCAGTGATTTTTAGTAGGTAGCGGTTTTGTCTGAGTCCAACACACCCTCCTGGCTGATCCAGTAGCCGGTTGGGCGGTGCATAAAGCATTTTCCCTGCGTTAAAAAAATACCCTACGTTTTACTAAAATTTAATGTTATGTAAAACTAATATTAATTATTTAGGCTACACGAGCTAATAGGAGGTCAATAAATGTAGTTCTTCTGTCATCCAATACTTAACTATTGATTTGTTGAAACGTGCAAGTGCACTAGATAGAACAAACTTGATCAAATCAAGTTATAGGAGTGGATTGATGCGCTGTGATTCAGTGCAATTCCTACATCGATTTAGTCATTTCATGGTCTCTAGTTAAATCCGAATTTCGTGGAAATCGATATCAACGTACCATGCTGGCTACCTTTTACCATCACAGATGGGTCATTAATTACTGTAACTATAGGAAGTACTATTTCTGTATTGCGATCAGTACGAATTCATAGAATGTCACTCTTTGTAAAATCAAAGGTGTTTTATGGAAAGTGGCAAGCGTGTTCAACCACAGACGTGAGGTCCCGGGTTCGAATCCCGGGTTGGAGCAAAAATTGTTATAGGGATTTTTTAATTTATAATAACAGTCCGGGGTCTGGAAGTTGGCAGTGTTACACTCCCGTACCTCGGAGAGCACGTTAAGCCGTCGGTCCTGCGCCTGATTTCTCTCCGGTCGTGTCGGACTGCCGTCCCATCGGAATATGAGCATTAGGGAATAGAGAGTGCACTTGTGTCTGTTCGCACACTTATGCACTATAATATGTCCTACACAGATGGCTCGTCTATATTAGACGGCCGCCGTGGTCGAAATCGGCTAGGACGACATTGTTTTCATTATAGGTAGTGCTATTTCTGTATTGAAATCAGTACAATTTACAGTGGATCTATGGTTCATGCTGAGATGAAGATGTTTTAAAAACAAAATCTATATTTAGCGACCGATCTAATGTGACTGTAATGTATGCCGCATACTATTTATTATACTTTAAAAGCTGATGTACTCCATCTTTGGTATACACTAACATATTTTTCATTTAATGATTTGGTTTATTATTGGAATTTTTCTTATTTATGTTGTAACAATAAATAATGAAAATTTAAATACCGTGATAATTTGGAGCGAGGAAATAATATTCCAAACATGAGGTAATTTTTCAAGTGTGTTAACCTTAATATAATTAAGACAAGTCTTCGCATACGCTCTGAAACTCTGACAAACTATTAATTAGACGCTAACGGCAGAACTCGCGTCTTAACTCATAACGAAATGTTAACATGTTTACTGAAATCACAAACTTAGCATCAACATCATCATATTGGATTCGTTTTGCCTGATAATGATAAATCTGGAGAGAGAGAAGGTAGCCCCTTCATTCCTGTACATTTAATCGAAAGTATTATTATTTGTTATCAAAAAAAAAATGCTGTAGTTTATTTGATTTTCTAAATTCTATTTACTCGTATCGCCTAAATTCGCATTTTACAAAAACAAAAAAGTATGTAAAAAAAAATTATTGAATGCCTACCACAAAAAGGTATTCGCAACACAATCAAGTAATCAGAAAAACACATTGCAGATCAATAATTGTCCTAAATAAAATATATTCTTATCCATATATCTATTCATTAAAGACGCAAACGACAATTTAGCACCCGTCAGTCATTTATTGCCATTTTATTTTAATAACTTTTTAATCTGGCGTGTATTAGCTCGATAGAATTGAAAATTTCACAGAAATCGATTCGGTTCCATTAGAGTTATAAAGAATTATTAGCAGCGGAGGTGACGATAAACGTTAGAAGTGAAATTAGAGAATTTAATGCGCTTCCGGGTAGAAAAAAATATTGAAATTGGAATTTTCGATTACATGAGTAACTTTAGTAAGAGGTAGTGCCACACTGCATGAATTGGGCCGCCACTACCGCGGAGGTACCTCTCGCTTACACCAGACCGGTGTAAAGTGACGGCTGTGCTGTCACGCTTCGTTTGGTGTATAAGTAGCCGGTGGCTCATGGAGGTGGGAGAAGAAAGGAAGGCAGCTCATCTGTATAGTCTCTACGCGGATGTCTATGGGCGTCGGTAGTCGTGAAAATGGCTCCGACTGCTCGTTTGACCCCTATTCCATAAAAAAACGGATTCAGGTTTCGAGTTCTAGATTAAAATAACTAGTAATTAATGCTTAAATATGTGTATATTTGTTTACTTTTGTAAGGCATTTTTAACAGAAAAATAATCGACATTAGTAAAAAGTATATATTATTATTAAAGTATATATAATATAAGTGGAATATTCAACAACCAGAACATTTTATTACAACCAACGGTATCATTAGGAGAAGAAGAGCCTACTCCGAACCAAAACTATGAACGGCATTGGCCGTATGTTATTAGGTGTCCTGGCTTTGTCGCTCAGAAGTGACTATGAGTAGTGGAAGAAATAGTGCCATGCTGCAGGAGGTATTGCCATGCATGATGCATGACACTACATCCTCCTATGCAATGGAATTGGGCGGGCACGACCGGGGAAGTACCTCTCGTAGTACCCCTCACTTGATACCGGCGTAAAGGGACAGCGTCGCTGACGCATTTCGTGCGGTTTGTGAGTAGCTGGTTGCCCAATGGGGGGAGGGGGGATGATAGGAGGGCGATGCATCTGCCTAACAATTATGGGAATATCCATGGGCGTAGGTAGTCATCAAAAGCCTCGTTTGCCCCTTAAACTATAAGATGGATATTTAAAGAAGTGAGACTTTAGCACACTAGATTAGCTCTCAGGGCTGTTATGATCTATTCAGATATCATATTTCTACCATCACACTTTGTAAGTTCTGAAAAGGTGCTCCACTGTTCCTATTTATCCTGTAGAAGCGACATAATATCTCTAAGATTTTTAACTTTTTCTGCGTCTCATTCTATTTCAACGACATGACAAGTCCCTGTCTAGGAAAGAGAAAATACATGTAAGTATAATGATTAACGTTTATAATTATCCTATATAATATTCTCAGCATTAAAATGGTTGGTGATGATGAATTTAAATGCGAGTAAAATGTGAGTATCCGCTATTATCCTTAAACTTTAACAAAACCCATCAAACCCGCGTTACAAGCAGCGGGAAGGATGTAATCTTTCCAGCCCTTTTCAGATACAAGCAAGTGTCTTGGGTGCGATAAACTTAATATTTATGAGGTTTTATTGTGCGGATTTAAGTAAGTTGAGAATTTGCCAAAATACAGTATGAGTAACGCGAGGTTCACGTGAAATTTGAATTTCGTTATCAGAGTTATCTTTGTTGTGAAATAATTCACTTTATGTCTGTTTAGGATTATAAAATGATTCAATTCGTCTGATACTATACGGAGATAAGTAGCTTTGCCAAATGCTATTAAAATAGTGTGATGTGTAGGTGCAAACGCATTCCTTCCTCCTCCACCCTCCATTTGCCACTGGCTACATACATACAGCATGAAACGCGACAGCACCGCTGTAGCTTTACGATGTCCATCCATTTCATCAGTACGGCCGAAAAAAGCCTTTTTAATATTTCTTACGAGAAAAATGTAAGTTTAATCCACCCTCACATCTTGCACCGTTTTGTTTTACAATTTACTACCGGCTAGATATTACAGCTTCTCCGTACGGACACACGAAACGCTTTGAGCTCGAGCGTCTGAGGATTAAATTTTGTCTACACAAAGTTCACAAAGAGATGGGAAAAACAAAAAGAATTTAACACTCTGGTTTTCTTAGATATTAATAGTAACTAAACCTATACATTATAGCTAGCTGTACATTATTTAATTTAAGATACCTATACATACAAGTTTGATGTTCCCGCCACAGGCCAAGGTCTGTAGCCAATGAGTGGGAGAGAGACAGACAATAGATATAGATAGATGTTTCAAAAATAATACCCTATTGGTCAGTTATCACGTCATATAACGACAGCAAACGTCAAATGCCAAACGTAATGTCATTATTCAATATTCCCTAAAGGTTCGGTACCTACCGCGTAAGCGCTGCTAGAAATCTCTCATCAGCGCCTATCCGCATATAATTTCGTATACACTCGTGAGCCCATGTACATTGTAAACTATCAAGTTCATGTGTTAGATATAATTACTGTATTAATAAGTAAAGACAAATTTGTGTAATCCGCGATCTTGGGCGGGATAGGATGCAAACCTGCAATCTTTCTTGGGCATAACATGGCTTAACATGGGTATAGGATTTAGTGTCACACGGCACGTTTCCATGTAGCCGAATTGGGCCAGCACAACCGGGGAGGTCCTTTCGCTTACGCGAGACCGGCGTAAAGTGATAGCTGTGCTGTCGCGTTTCGTACAGAGGTGGGAGGATAAAGAAGGGCAGCGCATCTGTACAGCTTCTATGCAGATGTCTATGGGCGTCGGTAGTCATGAGAGCTTACTAAAACCCCACAAGTGCCGTCGGTCGCCTTAAAAAAGATGTCCTGGATCTTTTAGTAATTTACACCCCCAAAAAACCAAACCGAATTCATAGGTAAGTTTTAAAAAACAGTGTGTGCTTTAGACCACACAACGGAAGTAAAACCTAATTATTGATTTTCATTATTGTAATCACAATGACAACTGTCAAGACCTTTTTCTCTAAAACGCGTAAAGGGATTAAGCAGAAATTTTTGTCAAATACGGAGGTTAGTTACATCTTGATGCCTTGATGAAAAATCACACTTCTGAGTTAACGCAATAAAAAGTTATATCCATTTATACACAAATTTTGTATGAAAACGCACTTTTTCGAAAATTTATAGGGTACTTCCCGTTGAGCTAGAATTCTGAAATTTGGCGAGAAGTAAGACCTTACAGTATACATATAGGAATAAATCTAAAAACTGGTAAATAAAATTTATGTCACTGGAAAAATCTTTACCAACTTATGCATGTAGTTCGTTTCATACTAAATGTATGCCAGCACCCGCATGTATAAGTTTGTCAACTTAAACGGCAGGCGTAAAGTTACAATAACTGAAAACCATGCATTACGCTTGGATTACGGAATCCTCGGTATGCGAATCGGACTCGCACTTGGCCGGTTTTTTTTAAATACAAAATGGTTTCACTTAAATTGAATTTAAATGACAATTTCCATTGATCTCGCCCAATGTGTGATTTTTGTAACGCTCTCGTCAACTTACTTCCCATATGAAGTTCGCGTATAGAAGTTTTACTTCAAAAAGAGGACGAATATAATATTAGGTAAATAAATTCAATTTTAGTTCAAGTGAAGCTTAAGCGAGCTCCAACTCGCTTCAAATGATAGAAAAGATTATCCACAATTTTATAACAGTTATAAAGATTGAAACGGAGAAATATTTAATAGAGCAGTTATTGAAGAAGAAATTCTTAAAATTATTTAGACTTCTATTCCATAGGGGTGTTGAGCTATACTTATATTGTTGGAGTCGAGTAAAGTATATTAGATCGGGGTACTGCAGCACCGTTATATTATTTTGTATGGGGGCAAGTGATGGAAGACTTTCGATGACTACTGAAGCCCCTGTCATCACCAGCCTGGATTTTCAAATTGGATTGGTCAAAGTCACAAGCCACGTGAAGTCCATTTATATTACACTAGCTTCTGTCCGCAGCGTCTCCCGCGTGCATTTTATCCCCTGCTTAATGAATACTTGTACATACAAGCCTTCCTCTCGATACCTATCTATTAAAAATAACCCCATCAAAAATCTGTTGCGTAATTTTAAATTCCAAGCATACAGACAAACAGACGGCGGACAGCGACTTTGTTTTATACTATGTAATGATATATTTTAGCTTTGTAGGTGAACTGGTAGTAGTGAGCCAGTAACATCAGTCGCATAACCAAATGGAGACCTCGCGTCGGCTTGTATAGTGGACGCCCTCCGGCCAGGTGTAGGGAAGAAGTAGGTGATTTAAAATAACTGGTAGCATCTGGACACGAAGTAGGATTATCAAACTTAGTGGCGTGCCTATGGCCAGTAGGAAAACCTATGGCTAGGAGTAGCCGAAGACAGGCCACTATGGTGATGATATTGGATGCTTATTTTTATGTTATATACTTTCTTCCTATTATATTTGAGATTTTTTATGATACAGGAAGACAAACGAGCAGTCTGATCCATTTTCATGACTACCGACGCCCATAGACATTCGCATAGAGGCTACGCAGATGCGCTGCCCTCCTTTCTCCCCTCACAGAAAATGCTATACTTACCGGTGGCCCATGGAGGTAGGAGGAGAAATAACCTATGAGTTTTACTTTGAAACTACTGTTTTTGTTTTATTTTTGAAGTAAAGCTATACGCGCTGGACTACTTGGGAAGTAAGCTGACGAGCACATTATAAAAATGTGTGATCAAATTCAAGTCGAGTCAGTTAAAAAAGAACCTTAACTCCAGTGATTTACAGTTCATTATTCAAAAATGTGTACAGTCAAATGTGTATAGTTAAGTTCAATGCTATAATAGTAGTTTATGCAACTGTCGTATAATGAAGGGTATTAAAACTCGAGTGTGAATTTCTGAAACGAGCGGAGCGAGTTGCAAAATAGTAACGAGTGTTTTAATACCCGTGTTATATGCAGTTGCATACACTACTTTATCTTCACTAATGCAATTAATCAATTACTAAAATATTGCGAAACATGAAATTCAAGCCTACGTGTATTGTCACAGCGAACTTTCCGCCATTAAAATCTAACCAATGAGAGCGCAGCTGCAGCGCGCGCAGGGCCAATCAGGAGCGAGCGCGCGCTGTTAAGGATTTTCACATAAGGCTCTCTCACCACTCTATCTCTCTCGCTCTCACACAGTGTTATAATGAGATTTTACGATATCGATTTGGATCATGTCAAATTGCTTAAATTGGGTTTTTTGTTGTCTGAGCTATAACAGTAGTTATTATAAGTCAAGTATTGAAAACATAAGTAGAATGTTACAACACTAGTGTAGATAAAGTACATTTTTCGACGTCCTATATCGCCTGTAGATTGAAATTCGATCTAAGTAAAACTTTTTGAAGTAAAATTTCTATACTTCGCTTGACATGGGGGGTAAGCTGGCGAGAGTGTTGCAAAAATCACACATCGGGCGAGGCCAATGCCATTCAAATTCAAAATTGAAACTCGATTTGAGTGAAACTTTTGTGTATTTAAACAATAAATATCAGATGACATTTTATGTAATTGTAATTACGGTAATGTATTTGTATATAAAATCAATAATTAAATTCTATTTCAGTTGTATGGTCTAAAGCACACACTTTTTTGTATTTAAAAATAAATACCATAATAAACTTACGTTATGTCATTGTAACTACGGTAATGAATTTGTCGTAGACAGAGGAAACATAATCTTTCTACGGAATCTGTGTATTAAATTCGTAGACAGTGAAAATATGATGTTTATCTGTCTACGATTAAATTAATAATTAAGTTTTACTTCAGTTGTGTGGTCTAAAGCACACACTTTTTTGTATTTAAAAATAAATACCATAATATACTATATTATGTCATTGTAACTATGGTAATGAATTTGTCGTAGACAGAGGAAATATACTATGTCTACGGAATTTGTGTATTAAATTCGTAAACAGTGAAAATATGATATTTATCTGTCTACGATCAAATTAATAATTAAGTTTTACTTCAGTTGTGTGGCACACTCAATTTTTTTTTGTTATATTCTAAAAGTTTATAAGCTAAGTTTCCATTTTGGCAATTGGCGTGAAATTGTGTTTATTGTGGTTATTTATGGAATAAATAACATTGTGGTTCAAACAAAAGCTCAGAGTCCGAGTCACACAACACAATATTATGTTTTGGCGAGTTTTGTTAATAGGCGAAAACCGCAAACCCGAATTTAATTATCGAAATTCTCTATTGGTATAAATTCAAATTAAGCAGTCAATTTATTCCGTTACACAATTATTCATCAATTTATATTAATTAAGTATTTGTAAAATGTTCTAAATAATTAATTTATAATTAATTAACAAGTTATCTATTACTTTCGAATCATTTTATTATTCATCACAATGAAACAATATGAATATAATATAAAATGAATGGTTACATGATGAAAAACAGAGATTTTGCCGCCATCGAATATAAAATTACTCAATAATTCGTATATCTGACAGACTGTAGACTGTAAAAAGAAGAATGTTATGAGACCAGGAATTATATATCAAAAGAAGATAAACTGATTAGATGCGCTTTTTTTTCATTTCACTTTCAGTTTCCCAGATAGTTTTAAGCTACGTTTTGTTATTATCGGTCTATCGACGGTCGGTCTCAGAACCAGGTCTTTTTTTAAAGAGTTCGCAATTTTTCTTCCAACTCATATCAAAATATATTTTGTGAAATAAATAAAAAAAAAAAATAAAAAAGAAATACACCATCAGCCCGCAGATATATGATGTACTTTTTTATAATATAAGGGAAAATGAGTAGTCGGAGCCTTTCAATGACTACGGACGTCTAGAATAATGTCCTCCCAGCCGATTTCGGCTACGGCGGCCGTCTCTATAGAGACGAGCCAGATGCGCAGGACATGTTATAGTGCACAAGTATGCGCGCAGACACAAGTGCACTCTCTATTCCCTCATGCTCATATTCCGATGGGACGGCAATCCGACACGACTGGTGAGAAATCAGGCGTAGGACCGACGGCTTAACGTGTTCTCCGAGGCACGGGGGTGTACCGACGCCAAATTCCTGACCCCGGACTGTTATTAGAAATTGAAAAATCCCAATAACAATTTTTGGTCCGACTCGGGATTCGAACCCAGGACCTCACGTCTGTGGTTGAACATACTTACCACTAGACCCCGAGGCAGTCTAACTGACGTCTATAGCATAACTGTTACACAGACGTGTTTTCATCCTTTTCTCCTATCCCTCAAATAGGTTTTTTTTTTTTTTTATGGTATAGGGGGGCAAACGAGCAGTTGTAGCCATTTTCATGGCTACCGACGCCCATAGACATCTGCAT
>LUGF01056339.1:165785-176858 GCA_001625245.1 Calycopis cecrops | reverse complement strand
TTGTAAGAGGCAGATATCCTTTGTTTTGAGTATCCCATTCGTAACTGCCCATACCGGCTGCAATTCAGTCTGTATCTTCCTATTACATTCGTTTATTTACAAATTGTCACATAAACCTAGTCTTAGAATTTCAATATATTTTATATTGAAATTCTGTGACGTCAAAGAAATATAAGCTCTCTTCACTCATAAATCTGCCGCAGGAACGAAAGCTCGAAGAATTTACTCGAACACACAAAGCACGAAGTATGGGAACGCTGATAGTAAAATGAATTTTCAAATGTTATCTATTTTCTAGTGAAGACGATTGAAGCGTCAACTGTATATACTTTATAATATTGCAGCTGTCAGCTTGCGGTTAGGGTCCCAGCACACATGATACTTTTAGACGCGGCGACCGGCGATTTTACGACTGCATCTCGATTTCGCGACTCTCTGCGATCGGTCGCAGGAGAGTCGTGCGACAGTAGTATGACAGTATCGCGATCTCGCGACTGCTCTTTGACGTTAATTGTCATACGTTAGCGAGTAAATCGAATAAAAATGCGAGTGGTGTCTTGAAGTGTGCGCTCCCCGCGTCTAGACGCTACATTCAGCTTCTAAAAAGCGACTAAATCGGCCGTCATCTCATCTACAAGTCTCGTGTGTGCTGTCGCCCTTACGCACGTTTTATAGTGAGTAAAATATATATTGTATAGTTGTCGATAACAATAGAATAGATCAATGATGACGAACAGAAATGGAAGATCTGAATCATGTATGTGCATTTTTTTATTTCTTGAGGCGAGCCTTGGGTCAGTTCCATAAACTGCAATTGAGTTTTTTATTAGCCAGTAAATAAGCAGTTGGTCTTCTTATGACAACTGACGCCCATAAACATCCGCATTTTATACACACGTATTGTCCTGCATCCCTTCTCCCCGGTAATCAGTCAACTGAACCTCACAAACAGCACGAAACTTGATACCTCAGCATCAGCTTAGGGTAATAATTTTGTAAGAGGTAGGGCCACACTGTATGCTTGCATGCAGCCGAATTGGGTGGCACGACCGGGGAGGTACCTCTGGCTTACACGGGATCGGCATGAAGTGACAGTTGTGCTGTCGCGTTTCGTGCGGTGTGTAAGTAGCAGGCAGTACAAGGAGGTGGGAGGAGAAAAGAGGGCAGCGCATCTGTATAGCCTCTATGCGGATGTCTATGGGCATCGGTAGTAATGAAAATGTTTCCGACTGCTCATTTTCCCCCTATACCATAAAAAAAAAATAAGTGTTTCGCCAATTGCGCCCGTCCACGCAGGCTGCAATGCAGCTCTCTCTTTAACTAAAATATACCCAACGTGACAAAATAGTCCACACATTTAATGTTGGCAAAATTTTTAATTAAAAAAAATCAAAATGAAAGTTTGTACACAGCGGGTATATCCTTCAACCTCTTTATTTTCAATCTCGGTTGCTTTACTTAATTCTCCGCTGCCGCTCCGACACTGTTGACAATTACTCATTCGTTCTTTCGTTTCGGTTGGAAAATTGAATTTTCTCAGCCAATTTTCTTTCTTTATCATCGTAAGCATACTATCCACTTTTTATTTTAAGAGCGTTTACGCCTTCCAACGCAATTTGCCTTGAAAACAGTACTTTTTAAACACCTTAAAACCATGAAACACTTATCATTATATGTTACATACTAATAATTGTACATAGAACATTTTCTTGTCTAAATAGTTAGTTGAAAAAATATTTCAATTAATTTAGTATGTACGCATTATATCATGATTACTTATTAGAGGTTTGTTCATTTCCCTTTTAGCGTCACTTTCGAAACTCAAAATATCATAAAAGTACTGAAATATATAATTAACAAAAAATAATCACCACTTGATAAGATCCTTGAGAGAATAGTTAGTAGAAAAAAAAATGGTTTTGGCATCTTATATATGAGAAATTAAAATTCAAAAAATGTGAAATATTTAAAATTTTATATGTATTTTTCGACGATATTATACCTTATTTAATTTAATGTTATAATAGCTTACCAATAAACTAGAGCATATTCTTTACAATTATGCATTTAAAGTTTTGATTATTGTATAGTAATTATTTTTCTGTAAATTTTTTAAAATGTCTCTAAAACACTGGTCGCAAACGAAATCAATTCAGTACGTGGATCATAGTGGGTTAATTTGACTTTAGAATATACTAACATCATATATATGCTACTCACACGGCGATCCGTATGTGTGGGTTTGTATTACCTATGAATTACATGAAACCACGTGCGCAAGGCGTAAACGCTCTTAATATTTTTATGTATTTTTTAGAATTATTTGATACTAGCTGTTACTTTTTGTTTGTTGCTGTTTACTTACTTTAAAAAAAAATGACATATTTCGAGCCGATGCGATGGCACTCTTCAATCTTTAAACTGTCTTCATACTAAATATCACAACGATCCATTGATCCAATTTGATGTGAAAGGAGGAGAAACAAACAAACACACTTTCGCATTTATAATATTAGTATAGATTATTCATGATACATGAACTTCAGAAAATAAAATATATACAAATATTTACACATAATTTATTCATAGAAAAGTGATTCGTAAACTAACAATAAACTTAGATAAGACTTAAGTATGTACAATTCTTTAAAATTAGTTTATAATATACACAATGACATGATTTTTTAAAATTAATTTATTAAATTATTAAAATAATGATAATATAAAGATTATAGTCCGGTCAAATTAGACTTATAATAAGCGTCAAATTACATGAATTTCCATCAAGCTAAAAGTGAGTTTAATTGTTCAAACATATTTATAAAAAAAAAACAAAATTATCGTTCCGATACAAAGAAGACAATTACGGGTATGTAATACAAGTTCTTGTCCTATAATTATTATTATAAGTATTATTAAGTAAAATTATGAATTTTTACGTACTTAATGCAAATCATCAAAATGATATAATTATGTGGGAGTATCAAACAAAGACTATTACGGTTGGTGTTTCCATGTGGTCACCAGATGGCTCAAGAGGAAGATCGGTGCCGACATGTATGTCTGAGCCGAGCTGATTGTTATAATATTATGCTTTATAATTTGTACGAACCTTTGCAAAATAAACATTTATTTATTTATTATTTTAACCTTTTTTACCGATTGAACCCGATGACTCGAGTGCAAGATTACTCGAGTACAAGGTCAGTCGAGTTTAATATATTTACACTCGAGTAAGAGTTTGACAAATTGACTCGAGTGACTCGAGTAAAAAAAGAGCTCGAGTCACATCACTGATACAGCCTTATAATTTTGCAGCACATGATTTGTAGTTAAAATCAATTTCATCGATTGACATCCATATCGATCGCCAGTTTCATAATTGCCTATGCAATTATGAAACTGGCGTTAAGGCGTATGAGTTATTGTAGAAAATTAATTCATCGTAGTCAAGTGGTAATCATTTAGATTCAAGTAGGATTCGAGTGTGGGAAAGTATTGCGATTATAAAACTTCTAGAATAAGTCTGAAGTCAAGAAGATGATAAAATATACTCCGGCTCTTAAAAAGATGTTAAGCAATTAGTCCTGCACTTGAATTGTCTCCGGTCATGTCCGGTCATCCCGTCGAAATAAGGGTATAGAGAGTGCACCTTTGTCTACGCACTCTCTTATACACTATTATACTTCTTGCGTTAGTATCTGGTCTCTAGAGCTGGTCGACGTTACTTATTCATCGAGGAAAACATTATTATTTCAGACATGAACCTTGGTTAGTAGTAGACAGAGTCGAGTGTATCCACAGAGTAGCGTCGAGAGAGCACACGTGTGTGTCAAGTTGATATAAGCTAAGGAAGCGCGAAACTCAACGAACAGTAAGGTCAATCATTCCCAGCGTGAGATTCTATACCATTTCTATTCGAGCGCAAAATAAGATTTCTCGCCTCAATGATTTCTCCAAAATATTCATAATTTTCCTCTCGATTTATCATGGTATTTTTATGCAAAAATAATTCTTATAACCTTTAATCTGTTTAAATGTTCTGTCAATGTAATTTTAATGATCAAATCATTCAAGTATCATTGGTTTCTTTAAAAATGCTGTAACGATTTTGATCATTTTTTGTATTTAGTAAGTGTAAAACACGGTTTTACGGGTAAATGTTAAAGTATCAACTAGCTAATAGAAACTAACTACCTACTTCATATAGTTTTTGTAATACGAAAGTCGGAAATTGAATGTCACTAGTGAAACCATCATACTATTAAATTGTTATTATTGATCTGCGTAAATATTGTTTCAAAATTATCCCGCAATAACATATTATACCTTATGCACTGAAACAGTTTCAATAAATATATACATTACAGTACGTACAGCTGTTGTGCTACACCGATATCGTGTGAACGAAAGGTTCCGGTCGTGTCAGTCATACACTATTTAGACACTTTCTCTTTACTAAAAATTACTTTTCATTTTGTTGTACAAAACCAATTTTATTTGCCCCTTTGCTGATGATCAGAAAATGTCAAATTAAGGGTCAGGTCAAACCCTGTCCGTGTGTATAATATAAATATTTACATTACATACGTTATATTTTATTGACTAGACCTTTGATGACTAGCGATAGATAGAGTGATAATTCCTGCAGAAATTATATACATATTAAATAGAACATACGAGTACATATTTTTACACATAGACCTGTTTGCTATAATATTTACACAAACACTTTATGCACTTAATGCTTGTCAAAAATTTCAAGACAATTTTAACAATTTATGCAATAGTCTTTTTCTCAAGCTCTCCCTAAATTAGCAAGCTAAGAGTAAATTAATAGGGATAAAATAATGTTATAATATATGCACTGACTGAAAAAAACTTTACTCGCTTTATTGATTTCTTGAAATCTAAGAGTTATTATACTATTTTCTAATGGTTTTATATATTCTACAACTGCTGGTGATTCAGTTGATTGGATATCTGGAGTTGGGCATGGCAATGTTTCTGGGTCTATTTTGAAAATATTTTTTATTGTATCTTTGGTACCTTGGTCGTTCATTTGTATCTCAGAAGATTTTGCTTTGTCTTTAATAGCATTTAAATTTATTTCACCAACTTTACTGTAATTTTTTCTATCATCAATTTGATTTATATTCTTTTCATTGTACCCAGCACTTACAACAGGTTCTTCTTGTTTGCAGGTTACTTTTTGTAAAGATTCTCTTGTAGTTTGACTTTCTGTTTCATTACCAAGAACATACATCCATTTTAAGTTGCAATCACATAGGAATATATTTCCTGTGAAAAAAAATTTTTTATTATCATTATTATAATAAAATATTCTTTATTATAATATTGTAGTACACAGGGAGCATATACAATATACATTGCGAATCAGTACAATTCTTATACACATAATATGTACACAGTTTAAAGTAACGTCTTGCAAAATTTATGATGCAGACGCAATGCACTATGCATTGCAATCAGCTGCAATTTAGCGTGTATTGAAATAGACTTGCGCTGTCACTTACCAGATTCCACCGCAAAGTGGACAGCTATGTTGTCGCGTTTCAAGCGGTTTGTAAGTTTCCGTTTCACAACAATTATGAGTAGTAGTAATAGTTTATTTTATTAGATTGCTAATATTTATTCTGAAAGGCTGAAATGAATTTTGCGTCTGCAGGAGAGCCATTCTCAATAATAATATAGATACTCCATTAATCATTGCATAACCGTCCATCTTTTCAAAATTATAAATAAACGGAAATGTTAGTGTTAAAACATGAACTTAATATTAAATTATATTATCACGTAAATAGCCCTTAAAGCGAATTGTATATTGCGTCTTGAAATAAGAAAATGATGACTAAATGTTGTAATTACCTTCAAGTAGCAAGCCACTGGATGACACCTTCAGATTATCTACTATAGCCTTGATTTCTTCGTATGTGATCTTGTGTAGTTCATTTGAACGTAAATCCAAAATACTCAATCCTCTAACGCCTTCGAACAACCCCGATGGTATAAATACCAAATTGTTGTCATCGAGAGATAGCTTTTTAAGCAATGATAAGCCATCGAAAGCCCTCTCAGATATATACTTAATCTCATTGTTTCCTAAAAGTAACTCATGTAAATTCCATAGTTCTGCAAATGTAAATTCGGTCAAATTGTAAATACGATTTTTTCGGAGATCCAATTTTCTTAAATTTGCCAATCCGTCAAATGTGTGACGGTTTAAAATACTTATATAGTTTTTGTTGAGATCTAGTTCTAGTAAATTAAAAGTATGTTGAAAAGAACCGTCATATATGGTTGTAATATTATTTTTCGATAGCAATAATTTCTGCAATTTTGGTAAATCGAAAAAAACGTCCCTTCCTATTTCCAGCACCATATTTTCTTCTAAGTTTAGAACTGTCAGGTTGGGTAAATGTGCAAAGGCATATGGTTTTAAAATTTCTATTTGATTCAACGAAAGCGACGCTTCCTTCAAATTCGTAAGATTTGCAAAAGAAAATGAAGTTAGATTAATTATATTGCCATATTTTATACTTATATATTTAAGTCTTTGTAAATACTGAAGTGTCTTTGTTGGTATATAATTGAGGGCTCCATCGACGCGAACATTAAACGATAAAGTTTGTAACAAAGGTTGTGAAGCAAAACTTTCCCAGAGAGGGTCATCTCGGGGTATTCCTCCGTTAAACACCCAGCATTCCGCTTTTGTCGCGTTCTTTGGTTCCCGGGAATTCTCACAGTAACAATGTACTTTGGATTCACGATCTGTGACGTCACAGATGTTTCTTTGGAATCCGCTTCCTTTTTCCTTTATCCTCCGTTTGTTGTCCTTGCTTTGAACAATTGTAGTTGACATATCCTTTATGAGAGTGATTAATATTAAATAACGAAGAACGCCTGTTAACCTTTTCCTCATATTTTTTATCTGTAACAAACATTTAAAATTAATTACATAGATAAAATCTTCACAAAATCATATGAAAACATAAATCGTTATAAAGTAACAGGTGATGACGACGATTACAAAACTTATTATAACCACACTGCATCAGATGTAATGTTTGTTGTATGTATGTATATATCTATGTATGTGCAAGTTAATCTAAGATTATTGTTTGAAAAATAATATAAAACTACTATACAAATGTTGTTAAAAACTATGGGTATGTATATCACACCTCTTTACATGCCAACTATGACACCGCCAGTGTTTTAAGTTGGTGTTCAGTTCAACGGCTGGTGCCACGCAAACATCGGAGCCAATCAATGGCAGATAGCAATATATACATTTCCCCGTGAAATCAAAAAATTGCCTGTACAGTGTACACTAAGTACTTTCCGAAGAATGCACGATTTAAAATATCACTGAATGAAAGTTGAGAATCCCGTTGCTTCCGTTCTATTCACACAATAGCGATTTAGTTTTCTCTGAATCCCTTTGTTCCCTGTATTTAAATGGCGTTGAACGTAACATTATCCCTGGATTATGAACACCGGCTCAGGAACTTGATCCTCATAATCCGAGGGTGTTTAAGTTAGATTTTGTATGTTGATATTGTTAACGTATGTAAAATAATCTTTCTATTGTATGTTTTTATTGGATATAGAGACAATCTTAGAAACAGAGTTGCACGATGCATGCATGCATGCATGTAGTCGATTTGGGTCGACTTGAATGGGGAGACCTGCCTCTCGCTTACACAATACCGGCGTAAAGTGGTAGTAGTGCCTGTGCCGTGTAAGTAGCCAGTGGTGGGCCACTGGCTACTGGGGTGGGAGGAGGAAGGATAACAATGCATCTATCTAACCTCTATGTGGAAAATCGCTCAAACTGCTCTTTGCCTCATACTATAAAAAAGCAGACGGTCTAAGCCCACGACCTTTGACGGACATAAACATCCACATAATGCGTTGCTCTTCTTTACTCTATTCCCCCAATTAAAGATCAGTCTTTCATAGATATCTCGCCACGTGTTATATCGATCTGAATTTGCTAGTATAATTCTGCTACAATCTTACAAAAATTGTACTCTTAGAGAGATTTAATTAATCAGAGATGAGAGAAATAGAGATAGATAGAGAGAGAGAGAGCTCGCCTCGCCCTTTTTATAGCAAAAGGGACCAAACGAGCAATCGGAGCCATTTTCATGAATACCGACGCCCATATGTATGTATCCCTCACGTAGCCTTTATATAAAAATACGTTGCCCCCCTTCCTACTCCTCCTTACATAGGCCACCGGCAACTTACACACCGCATGCCACCAGACAGCACAGCTGTCATTTCACGCCAGTTTCATGTAAGCGGTCTCACTATCTTTGATTGCCTCATAGTACTGTCCATTAATTATAGTTCTCATGTGCAAAGAATTGTATTGGTGTGTACAATAAAGTTTTATTTATTATTTATTATTTATTATTATCTTTTACTAAACTTTCCGTCTCCGACTATTTATCATTAATATACCTAATTTATTCGCGAAAGATAGCATGCATAAATATCATTGCCTATTAAAAAAAGAAAATATTTAAATAAAAACAAGAGACAACTATTTTCATAAATGTATCCCCCTTCATCATTCGATAAACAAATTACGGACAACCGTTAAAATTGTAGAACAAAAACAGCGCTACCAACATTGGCGTTTGTTTGTAACGAAGATTGATTAGTGTTTACAAATTGTTTTTTTAATTATGCACTTCACACAAACGAGGATTGATAGAGTTGTTTTGTTAGTTGTACCTAGAGATGATACAGCTAAAATGTCTTAATGGATGATACAAATATCCATTATCTAGATTTCTCCTGTTCCATACCAAGCCTTTATGTGGGATAAAAATATTATTGCCTTTGATTATTTTAAAGGAAGTAAGAATCCGGTGGACTGACGACTTGGTTAAGGTGGAGGGGAACCTCTGGGTGCAAGTGGCTCGTGACCGTGACCTTTGGCGCTCTGTGGCGGAGGCAATGAAGTAAGAAGCAGTGAGATGCTGCAATATAGCAGAACTAGGCTGGCACTACCGGAGAGACTCTCTCTCGCTTTTGCCTTATAGTGACTGCGACGTTGTGGTATTACGGTTTTAGATTGAACGAAACACAATGTTTCTTATAATATATCATTCTCATTAATCAATTTAGTAGTAACAGTGAAAATGGGCACAAAAATTGGCTCTCCATTTATGACTAAAGATGCAGTGAAGTTTTTTCTCACTTCGCACATGCTGTATCGGCAGCTGTCCGCGAGACCGGCTGACTAGGGATATTCACCCCGTGCGAGGTTGCCGCTCGCTGTGTAAATACAATCCAAAGGATGTTTCCGTTTTTTTATAATTATTATTAAGCTATTTAACTAGTTTGAAAAAAATATTTTCGTAAACTTATTTTAATAGTTACGGATTAACAATAGGGACTTATAGCATACGTAATTTCATTTAGTGCTTCTTGCTTTTGTCAGCGTTGTATAGAAAAACAATATAATATTTAAATACACTACACTCCTTTCGGTTTACTCGGTGAAAATGGGAAAGTTACGGTGAACAATCTGACAATATTACTTTGAACGACATTTGACGTAACTAATTATAGGAAGCTTAACCCGTAGGTTGTTACATGGCGGTAACTTGGCAAGTTAGTTGAATTAGTCTGACCCACATCATCCGCTGCTGAATTGAGAGGTCACTGGACGTGTCCTACGTACTTCGAGGGACTTGAGGCGTAACGAGTACACTTATATTAGCTTGGGATATAGTTTCATGGTAATATCCTTATATTTCTATACTTGAGTAACGTTTTATATTTACCTATAGATAAAATTTTATCATTGTTGGCTAAAGCAGTTATCGCATATAATATAAAAAATGATGAATGGCAGTGTGTGTATATTGTATACATAGTACATAACAACTGATTACGAATACACCCGAAATTTTAAACTTTTTGTCTTGTCTTTTTATAAACGCTTCGTACGTATCTATGGATGAAATTCTTTTGAAAATCAAAACTTAATATAGTTGAGCTATAGATCTAGAAATGATAAAACAATTAAAAACATTTCAGTGACTATACAACAAAAAACACTAGTTTTTATTATATGGCTTTGTCACTAAGCAATGCATTAAGTTAATAAGAATTGTTAGCTGTATTGTTTAAATCCAGTACCAAGCCAAAGTGCAAGCTTTTTAATAATTATCATAATCATCATCATCTTAATCGGTCCTCCTCCTCGACCTTATGGATATGGCATCCTTCAATAAGCGCCGACAGCAAAAATATACATTTACAGAAAGAGAAAGTGTAGGTAATGCAATTTTCCGTGACGGGCGGGTAAGGTACCTAGTTGATGGATCACAAATTTGCCCATACTAGCTTAGTAACCGTACAACAACTCAGTAAGCATCTCTTCAGTATTAGACAGGTCTTTGTAAATGGTATAAAATAAGGGTATAAAAAACAATTTTATCAATATTTTGTAAGATATTTTTTATATTCGAAAAGTGGGGACACACATTTTTTAGAACATAACATTAACTCCACGACAGTTAATTATTATTAGGAATTTTTATCGCATAGTTCAATCAAGAAACTATTAATTACTTAATACTTAGTTAAGTATAGTTTATTTTGAAATTTCATGAAATGGAGTGAATAGGGATACATGTCAGCAGAAATTTATTCCCATAGTTATTAAGCTATATACACAACATGTACCTACAAAATCAACTCCCACTTTCATCATTAACATCATCATCGGCTTTTATGTGTCCGCTGCCGAATATAGGCCTTCTTCAATAGACGTCAAGACCGAACCGATCTCCTCCTACCCGACATCCATCCCGGACCGAGAACGAATTTCCGCCTGGTGAATGGTCAACCAACATTTAGTCTTCTCAAAACTCTAAACTTTATGTGACTTATTGTCTATGTTTCACGATAAAACAGTCAGCCATGTGCATCTTTTAAGAATTGATAAAAACCTATAATATTTTTTATAGTATAAGAGGGCGAACCGACGCCAATTAATAATAGATATAAAAGAACAAGTGCACA
>LUGF01056339.1:146826-165228 GCA_001625245.1 Calycopis cecrops | reverse complement strand
TCACTTTTGAAGTTAAGGGTGCCAGAGAACCTAAATTGAAAATTTCATGCAAATCGGTTCACAGTAAAAAAAATCGGAGGTTAGGCCTTATTTTTCGCTTCAATGACTGCACTATTGCCTCAATAAAGCAAATAGGGCTTTCGGGATTTATTTGTTTGCTTCAATTACATAAGCACACATGATACACCATTATTATCTTATTGAACATGTTATTACACCTGTGTTAGAATAGTACGCTTTGACTATGGTGGAGGTTCCACCGGGGAGGTTCTTCTTTCACGCGCTTTTACTATACAATAAAGTGACGGCGATGCTGTCGTGTTTCGTGCGGTGTGTGTCTCTGGAGGAAGGAAGACAGCGCATCTAAAAAGCCTATATGCGGATGTATATGGACGGCAGTAGTCAGTCAAGACGATGTGTTATGCTTGTTTATGGCATGACACTACCCCTACGCTCCGAATGGGCTTGCCCAGGGACCGTTCTGAATGTGTCCATGGAGGTGGGGTTGCAAGAGAAGAGGTGTCTCGCCTGTCTCCCGCGACCGAACCGGGGCGCACCATCAGATGCGTTGGCGGTGGGGCAGCAGAGAAAGAGGAGATGCGATGTTTCATTACCGTCATCCCTGTCCTCTGTGGTTGGTCAGTCGCCCTGTGGATGGGACCAGCCAATGTCGGAGGTCCTCTACCCGTCCCTTTGAATTAGCAGATGGCGGCGAGGATTAGGGCTACCGGCGTGACGTGCTCTGTTGGAGCATTGGGGCGGAACCTGACCTCATAGCACAGTTTCAACGTTAGAGTAGGGACTGTTTAAACGCAGCTGGACAGTCCCCAAGGAGGAGAAGTCTGGCCTTTTCACCAAAGCCAGCCTATCGCTGGTGGGGACCTGTTGCTTCCGATCCGGGGACCTACAATTATAGCGACTGAAGGCAGGGGTTTAGTCGATAGAGGCAACTCAGCCGAACCCGTCACTGTACTGGGTAGAGCCATCCGGGCTCCAGGGTAGCATGCTTAAAGGTCCCCTGCGTTACAAAAGAGAATGCCACTACCCCTAAGTGTGGGTGCAATATAAAAAAAAATATTCTAAATCCTTTAATCCCGCAAAAGTTATTCTTCAAAGTATTTTAGCATGGTCTATTTAATTATTCGGCAACAAAGACTAATCGGTTAAGCTTGTCAGATGTCAGCCATGTTATACGTGATTGATTGAAAGGTAAAGAGATTAAAAAGAAAATTAAAGATTTATTAGATTTTCTTCTCTAAAGATAGTTCTAAAGAAAGTAAAAATTTATACACACCGTAAAAATAGACAAATATATGTGAGTTGGTAGGTTGGTATTTATATTTAAGAATTTTTTTATTAGCTAATAAAAGTTCGCCGCAATCCCACCAATAAATCCAAAGTCCCAAAAAACACAGTCCGAATAAAACGTAACGACCCAATTCAATTTATGAGTCCATCTTGCGATTTCAAATGATATGTTGTGCTTAAAAACGAGCCGAACCGTGAGAGTATCGTAATGAAAAAAATTGACCACAACAGTCTGTTGGGAGGTAGCCTAAAACTAAACTTATAAAAACCTTTAAAGGGCCATTAATGATATATTTTTGGTTAGAAATATAAAATATCCCCTTCTTCAGAATAAATAGCTGTCAGGAAAAGTTTTAGATGTTATTTTGAGGGAAAGTAAACAGCCTGTCATAGGGCGTGTCTTATTTGGTATGATGGACATATTGTTTTATTAATATTGTTTGGTAAAAAAGGTTGTAATATTGTAAAGTGTTTTAAATGATATGACAAATGCTCCTATACTAGCACTGTATATTTGTGATAATTACGATCATCAGTACTCCTATTTATGGATGAAGAATTACATTCAATCTTATTAGGGCTGTGGTAGTCTTTTCTATTACCTTTTATTTCTTGTTACTAAAATTGTGAATGTTACCGCTAAGTTTGTTGTAATATTTTTGCAAGTATTGGCACCATCTTTTGATAATGAAACTAATGCAAATTCTTTATTGTAAGGGTACATATTCTTATATACTAAAAGTGTATGCCGATTTTTGTTCAGACGATTATGGGACGGATCGATGGTTGATATCATAGTAAATATTTAACCATATGACTATTTTTGAAGTAAAACTTCTTTGTTCGCGCTTGACATGGGGAGTACGCTGATGAATATGTAACGACAGCTTTACGAAAAGTGTAATCGAGCGAAGCGAACGGAAGTTGATAGGAAGATATAAGTTAGTGACAACTAAGAGAGAGAGTAACGTTATTTATATTACTGTAGGAGCAAGAAAAGGCAGTTCTTTTTCTCTCCCTCTCATAGCCAGTTATGTTTTGTGTTTGAAGTTTTACTTCAGTCGTGTGGTTTAAAGTACACATTATATCTATATATATATATATACTTATATATATATATATACTTATATATATATATATATATAAAACTGAAACGTGACATAGCCATCTATCAACGCACAGCCCAAACCACTGGACGGATCAAGCTGAAATTTGGCATCCTGGTAGATGTTACGACGTAGGCATTCGCTAAGCAAGGATTTTTAGAAATTCAACCCCTAAGGGGGTGAAATAGGGTGTTGAAGTTTATATGGACTTCGCGGTTGAAACCGCGGAGCACAGCCAGTTTTTGCATAAAACAGTAAACAATATAACAGTATTCCAAAATTAAGCCTTTATTTTAATTAAGATGTACTTAAGAAAATAATGAGAATACTTAAACCCTTACTCAAGAGGATACGAGACTTGCGTCAACAATTAAGTTACGTTCGTACTTTGTTAACTTACAACATCACAAGCGTTGTGTGTTATTTAAATGTAATTACGCTCAAACTCTCAGAGGAGAAATCACTTGGAATAATTCAATTCCATAAATAACTTTACACACATGACATCGCTTAATAAGGTTTATAAGCAATAGGGGCGGATGAAATTGTGTTCTGACTTTGGTAATGTAATTTTGGATGTGTATTATTTGACTTGGGGCGGAGTTTAAAATATTTCCATGCAATTTTTCTGGATGAATAGCAATAATATGGTTTCATAAATTTTTAGTGCACATGTAAATATCATATAGCAAGATAACGCTAATAGATATTTACAAAAAATACTGATTGCAGTGCAGATGTGTTGCCGTCCTTTTAAAAGCAATTTCTGTTGGGTTAGAATTCTTACAAACATGTCACTTAAAGCTAATGCTTTTAGTTATAATTAACTACAGAGCTCTTCTAGCCAGGATAGGATTCATAGTGGTGTCAAAAGTAAAACCTTGTTATTTATACTTTTCACGCCCCAATTTTGATAGTATAAAGGGAAAATAAAGGATCAGAGCCTTGTGAGGCCTACCGACGCTGGAGATCAACATAATTGATATGAAGATACGGCGTCCTCTCTTACAATACTCACAGGATACTCACATTCCGTACGAAAAGCGATACAACAGCTGTCGCTTTTCGTGTGGTATCATGTAAGCGAGAGGTACTTATTCTGCTGCGTTGCACCATGGCCGTACCTCTCACTAAAACTTCGGGACTACATCCAAAGCTGATAGTAACTCTAAGACTCTTTGGAGGGGGAATTGCCCGAGAGTGGTTGCTTGGTTGGATAGTTAGTTGGTTGCTTGGTTGGTTGGTTGGTTGGTTGGTGGGCCGGTCGGTCGGTCAGTCGGTCGGTCGGTCGGTTGGTCGGGTGGTTGGTTGGTTGGTTGGTTGTGGAAAATCACTCATTATGAAGGACTGGCTAGAGGTTCCAGGTGACATGATACGGACAGATTCAAGTCGGCTCAGTAAAGGCAGACGATACACTCGCGTGGTTTAAGTGGTTTGTTCAACCTCGAGTTCCACCACTCTATCCAAATCCTAAATTTTAAAAATCAAGGTTTATCTACTAACTCGGTGTATAACCGGAAAAAATAGACTCAAAATTACACCCTAACTTACCAATAAAAACTGTTTACACTTGTATGTATTGAAAACAAAAACAAAAGAATAAATATAGTAAACACAAGGAAGTAGTAATTCAGAAGCTTGCTACGTGGTGTTGTGTTTATTTTATCGTACCTTTTTATTATTCGGAAAAAAAAACATCGTCCGATGAATTGCGAGAATAAAGTCTTTCTGTATTTCTTAGTATTTAAGAAATATAAAAAAATTACCATAGTGCTCAAAAACAAGCTGTATGTGACGTGAACTATTCAGAATTAACTGGATTAATTCTGGGGAGGAGAACTCGATACAAATGGATCTAAAACTTTCAATTAAAAACTTCCTTTCTCTCACGCTCACTTGATGTAACTATATTGATGAGTTTCATAAAATTAAGCCATCACAGAATGTTTTTTCTACTGGCATGCGTAATGCTACTCAATAGAGTAAAAAAATGTAAATAAGGGGATTCATTCGGTCCCTAAAACATTATATTAAGTGCCTTTTCACATGCGTTCGGTTACGGCACGGCCACCGCGCCGTGTAAAGTAGTAATGTTTTCAGAGCTGATAAGACAGCTTTCGCAGGAAACGGCTTAACTTCTCATACATTAGGTACGAACGTAACTACTTTACACGGCGCGGTGGCCGTGCCGTAACCGAACGCGTGTGAAAAGGCACTAAGTTTCATCACGATGTGATTACTTGTTTCTGAATGCATACATTGATTTTTATATTTATACAAGCTGACGGCTGAACGGCCACGCTCCTCAGGTCCTCGGGTTGTTGTAGCTGTTGTGACAGTTTTTATTTTTTTTATCTATACATATAATAAAACAGTAAAATTCGCGTGTCTGTATATTAAATATATTTTATTTATATTTACAAAACAACTAAATGGGGGCGATGTTAAAAAAGTTTTAGAACACTTCAATGTTTTTTAATTTTTTGTTTGTTTGTTTGTCTATTTGTCCGGGATAATCTACGAAACTATTGGACGGATTTTAATGAAAATTTTGTGTTGTATGCATACTAAGCCTGGTCAATATCAAAAACACTTTTTACTGTGGTAAAATCTCTCATTCCTACGGAAAATCGGAATTACGGCACACTGCAAGCTAACAATAACAAATCACTTTGATTATTATAATACTACTACGCTACGCAAACGAAGTACCAAATAAACGATAAATGTATCATTTTAGCTGGACGATTATATATTTAAGGAAAATATAATTAAAAATTGCACAATACCTTCGGAGATTAGCCCGGATAAACATTCTGAGAGATTATAATATTATATTTATTTATTTTATGTTATATTTTTTAAATTAATTAATATACTAGCTAGGCATCGCGGTTTCACCCGCTTAAAATCTGTCATATAACTGCTGCGCCATCTGCCGGGCTGATTTGTAAATCTATACCATTATTAAATCCCCTTCTACAAACAATTTAAAAAAGCTTCAAAATCAGTCGAATCGTTTAGGAGGATGTCAGTGACATACACACACAAGAAATATATTAAGATTACTAGCTGCGTCCCACAGTATCATCGTCTTAGGTTATGATCCCATGAAAATTTCTGCTTGAAATATTTTTTTTTAAATAATATATTTTACTGTTTGTTTTTAGTTTGGGGGAGGCCTTTGTCCAGCAATGAGATAACAAAGGCTGAATAAAAATAAAAAAAAATACCTATTTTTTAGCCTTTACCTATTCTCAAATCAATCACTCAATGACTCAAGCCGTCTCGGATGTTTACTAAATCAAACATACGACCACATTTTACACAACTAAGTGACAAAATAAAGTAACTGTCCATTATAATAAAGAAGTTTCTGGTTGGTCGAATTGAAAAATAAAATTAGAAGGCCTCCGAATTTTCCTCCCTTCTCTTTCCTCCCTCCCTTTTCAATTTAATGAAGCCAAAACTCCTTAATTTACTTATAACCCTTCTCTCGTTACTAAAGTTGCCAATTTTTAATTTTTATAACGTTATTTGATTTGATATCATTATTAAATTAGTATTTGTTTATAAACTGACTTTAAAAAGGAGGTTATCAATTCGACACGTATATGATATGTTATATTGAAATTGGAAAAACTTATCTGCATTTAGCTATGTTTAGCTATTAAGTATTTTCTTGCGGAAAAAAATAAGTTGTTAATTATGAATATTATTCAATTAATTCATTCATTGCAATAATATGTGAGATTGTATAGTAATCTTTAATAAGTAATAACTATGGTGTAATAAACTACATCTAATAGGTATATTAAAAAAACCTTGTCCGATGTTTGTGATCAAACACCCCCAGATTGGTTTTTTATGAAAGTTTCTGGGTTTATCAGGTTACATGCAACCTGCATTCGCTGAGATAGATCGTATAAATGTGATTGGTATGTTCATACTTACTAACTTTCCATACTATACCATATACTTAATACCTATACCGCATATTACACTTGGGTAAGTTTTGATTCCGTGTAGGTAAGTACCAGATAAATTAGAAATTTACATATACATTTCATATAATTCATCAAATTGCTTTAAAAAAGTTTTATTACCAATACTGTGACAATTATTAATTTAATATTTGTTTTAAAATAAGGAGTTATTTTGTATAATAACAATTATGTAAACTAATTCGTCGACACATCTTTACGTTTATTTTTTTTAACTTAAGCATAAAAATATACACACATCGAAACTTATATTACATATTATATTGCTTATTAATAACATTATTTTCAAATCATACTTTAAATTCTTCTCCATATTATAAGGAATTAATAAGCAAAGCTCGTATATCTATTCAACTACAGATAACAAAAGAAGAACAAATTTACCTTAATAGTTCTTTACATAATCCAAAACCCACATCCTCGGCTCCCACAAAACATCACTGTGTGTATGTAAATGATTCCTTTGACAGGCGCTCGCTAAGCGGTTTTTATTAACATCTGAATGCGTCCACCCTCGTTCAGAAGCCAAGGGATACTGAATACTGAATACACCCTTCGTATACACTTGCCTTTGTACTTTGTACGTATTTGTGTTATTGTTTTGGACTAGTTTTTATAAGGTAAACTTATGTAGAGTTTATTCATTTTCATTATCAGTTGACTTAATACACCACGCTGGCCTAGTCCTGCTCTGTATGCCGTAAGGAAGAGATTTGATTTGAAAGAAGGAAGAGAGAAGGAAAGAGTTGCAAGGGGAAATATTTATTTTGATTATTTTTCATAAATTAAAGATCCTGTTCCATAAAATATAAATGATATAGGTAATTAGTAACACGTATAATTTTAGCGGAATAGAAACACATTATGTAGGTTTCCACTCGCAACTAAGTGTGTAATATTACACTAATTCTTTATTTTAGTTGTTTAAAATATAGTATATTAAATAGAGAAAACTCCGGTAATTGAAAACATTAACATACATCAATTCCAATTTTCATAAACAGCGATTGAAAGAAACTTCCATACAAAATTCCACTTGTATTGAAATTGATAACAGATGATGAACTTAAGCTTTAAAATATTAACGTGACGGCCGATGAACTATTATGGTAAGTGGACTAAAAAAACACTAAATAGTTTCTTTTTTTTTTCAAATTTAGAATATGATATACATATATAAAAAAATCTCATATTTTTAATAAAAATCTAGATTTACATAAACAATTTTCATTCCGAAAATGAGAGCAGGACAATGTTAAATATAAAAAACTTTTTAGTAGCTATTTTGATTCATAATAAAGCCAAAGGCTTTAAGGCCCATAAACAAAACAATTACCATTTCAAACGTTTTACGATATGAGCTTTACGGACCTCAGCCAGGTCGTAGGTCTATCTCTATGAAGTGTTCCACGCGAGTATTATCATTGAGTGATACTGAAACGCACACAAACGCCAGTTTTATTGCTGATAATTTTATTTGTCCCCAAAACAACGGGATGTTAACATTTTATTTCAGTTTTCATTGCTGTAATCTTTGTTAACGGCTGCGGATAAAAGCGTGAATTAAAATTCATACCCGCATTGATATTTTGTACCTGGTATTATAAACTTTATTATAGTACTTGCTTTCGCCCGTGGATTTCGGACTTCAAGAATGGAGTTAATATTCATATAAACCATCCTCTTGAATCACTCTATCTATTACAAAAACCCCGTCAAAATCTGTTGCGTATTTTTTAAGATCTAAGCGTATATACACACAGATGGCGGATTATGACTTTGTTTTATCCTATGTACCTAACGATAAGAGTGTAATTAAATTTCATGACTACCGACGTTCACGGAAATCCGCATTGATGCTACAGATGGGTTGCCTTCCTTCCTCCTTCCTCCTCCATAGGCCACTGCCTACTTACACACCGCATGAAACATGACAGCGCAGCTGTCACTTTACACTAGTTCGTGTCATGGTCGTGCCGATCCATTCGACTACATGCATGAATGCAACGTAACACTACCTCTTACTTAAATATGTTATGTAAGTATTGTACACACACCTATGTTTTATTCCTTTCAAACAAAAATATAATCTTTACTTTTTTTTAAAGTGACAAATGAGCAGTCGGAGCCATTCTAATTACAACCAGCGCCCATTGACATCCGCATAGAGTCATACAGCTACTTACGGCTACTTACACACCACAAGAAACGCAACAGCACAGCTGTCACTTTACGCCGGTTTCGTGTAAGCGAGAGGTACTTTCCCGGACGTGCCGACCTAATTCGGCTGCATGCATGAATACAGTGTGTCACTACCTCTGCATAATAATATACCTAAGTAAAGAAATACCTGATAGTGATCACAATCCTTGAATTTACCAGCCCACAAACTGACAAAGCTAACATAATAAGTAATGCAGCGAAAACATTAGACGGTTAGCAAACAAATTGTTAGCAAACTTGACTCTAACTGTTAGAAATGTTTAGTTTCGCAAATAAAACCAGTTTCATAACTATGTGAACTTACTGTTTGTATTTGAACTACAATTACATTTGTGAGCGTATGTGGGTCTTTAAATATTTAATGGCCGTGAGTTGAAAAACGGTCTGCACTAATGTTTTACATCTTGTTTACTAAAAGGTGTCATATTTTTTTTATGGTATTGGGGGGGGCAAACGAGAAGTCTGAAGTGATTGCTATGCTGTCGCGTTTCGCGCAGCATATTAGTTACCCCGGGGCTCATGGTAAGAGAAGTGGTGGCGGGCAACACTGCAATTTTTTTTTTATTGGATAAGGGGGCAAACGTGCAGTCGGGGTCATTTTCATGACTATCGTCGCTAATAGTCATCCGCTTAGAGGTTATAGAGAAGCGTTGGCGTGCATTCTCCTCCTTCTTTCATGGGTAATCGGTTACTTACACATCGCTCTAAATACGCCAGCACAGTTGTCACTCCGGTTGCGTGTACGCGGGAGGTACCTCCCCGGTCGTGCCGGCTCAATTCAGCTACAGCTATGTAGCGTGGCACTACCTCTTACTGTTTATCATAAGCCATAAAAGTTTTGCTCCCTTATTCAATAAAAAAAAAACAACTTACAATGTGAATGTTTAATAGCACTGAATTAAAACGACAGTCGGTACTGGCAATACGGTGAAAGTATCGCGATATTTGTTTAAAGGTCGCTTAGGGCCTCAGCACACACGAGACTTAAACGCGTCGACCGGCGACTTTGCGACTCTCTGCGATAGATCACAGTAGAGTCGTGCGACAATATCGCGTTCTCGCGACTGCATTTAGACGTTAATTGACACACATTAGCGACTAAATCGCCGCATCTGGCGTCTAGAAGTGTGCGCTCCCCGCATCTAGTCGCTGTGTTCAGCTTCTAAAAAGCGTGTTAATCCCCGATCGTCGCGTCTAAAAGTCTCGTGTGTACTGTGGCCCTTAATAAGGCCGACGGTAGACGGTGCATTTTCTCCGTATACTTGAAAATACACTTATTTATTATACTTCTTTATAGGCAAGAAGTAATTGTTTTATGGAGTTGTTAGCCGCCCGATTATCTGTCAAAAGGCGGCAAAAAGTTAAACTAAACGTGTTATGTTGTTAATATTCAATAAACAAAATTATATCGCTAGATGACTTCAGGCACTGAAAGGTCTGGTTACTTAGTCGTTTCTTGACACTACACACACTGTAACTTATAACTAGATTGTCCTCACGTAAACAAGCCAATTTATATAAAATCGTGTCGGATCAGTAATGTATAAAACGTATCCGGACAAAGTATAAAAAGTGGAAAGAGTCCGATAAATAAAACCACTTTGACTGGCTAATTGGGACTCTCGGGAGTAAATCACCAGGTATTCAGGGCGGGCTGACACAAAAACAAATACCGCTCTAAATTTGTGAGTCGCTTTGCTGAATTTCGAGAAAAATATTTGCAAAGATTTTTTTAAACTATACCTGCCATTTGTTTATGGTACATCTGTATTGTAATACTATTATGGGAAATATAAGTCCGACTTTTCTAAAAGGGGTAAGCCGTAGAATCACTTTAAGCTCATTGATTGGAGGTCACAATCTGCAAATTCCGAATTTTTTTTTACGATTTGAATTTTATTTGAAGATGATAAAAAAGTGTGTGCTTGACCACGCTATTGAAGTGAAACTTAATTATTGATTGAATACACAAATTAATTACCGTAGTTACTATGGCATAACATGTCAAAATATTTATTTTTTAAATACAAAAATGTTTCACTTAAATCTAATTTGAATTTTGAATTTAAATTATACTTTCCATCGCCCGATGTATGATTTTTGTAACGCTCTCGCCAGCTTACTCCCCATGTCAAGGGCACGTATAGAAATTTTACTTCAAAAATATTAATTAATTAACGAAGCTACACTTTAACAATAACTTAAATGTAACAATAATTAAAATACGAAATTTTATAATTGAACAAAACCAAAACAAGCCAATCACTGGTAACCTAATTTTGAAATAAAATAATCCGACAGGCATAATTTTGATTAATTTATCATCTCGTTGTTAATAAATCAATGTCGTTATTCCTGTAAATTCGGCCAACGCAAATTTAAGATCTGCTTAGAGCTGACATTACGTGATAAATGTCTTTTGTAATAGTTCCAAAGGTTTTTATATGAGATTAAAATTAGACAAAATGATTAATCCATTCACTACTAAACAGAATATATTATACTTAATATTTACTTACAATTTCAATTGTTTCCAGATTTATTTACATAACTAGCAGCTTCCCGCGATTTCACCCCATGGAAAATAGAAAGTCATCCCATGGCATCCCATAGGAATATTTTTCCCGGTGATTAATTTGGAGGACCTCCAAGCTGAGCTGCTCTTTGTCTGACATCTCGACCCAAGCTTGTCCGGCATGAGTATTTCTGTCCAGCATAGCCTTGCGGATCACAGAGGCACGCAAGCCATTCACTAAGGTAAGGTGACAGCATCTTCTAGTTCTCCTTTTTGTGACTTCAGTTCATTGTTGTTCATTATCACTTCAGTGAGGTTATTTTCCGCGGGATATCGGATAATTTAGTTCTTTGCCGTCTGGCTTTATTAAAAATTGAAAATTATTGAACCAAATAATAAATTTAGCAAAGTGTATGTTTGCTTAAAATGAGAATGACATGAAAAAAGTACTGGAGCTTCAAAGAAATCATGAAGTCCAAACTGTCAATTTCTTTAAAGAAAAAGGTTATGAATTCCAGTTTTCTACCCTGCCTCTCGTACTGAACTCAAATCTGGATTACTTGATCGTGCCAGCGCGTGAGGGAGAGGAGCATCCATGATATTAAAATCCCAGATAAAATAAATAGCAAGAATATTCGACAATTTATTTTATTATTGTATTCCCAAGTACAAGATGCATTACAACACACACTACGTCTGAAGTGGAGATGGGCAGGTCATCAGGCCCGCTACGCGGAGGACATATGGCCAAATTGTGCCACAAAATGGCGTGGTCCTGGAGGTAAACGACAAAAGGGTCTGCCCTTTTGTCTGGAACGACAAGAGCTTCAAGAGCTCGCTGGAACGACGAACTAATTAAATTTGCAGGAAAAGACTGGATGGAAGTTGCGGAAGATAAGAAAACGTGGAGGCAACTGAAGGAGGCCTACACCCGAAAGGGGCCATGACATGTACCTAAATTAATAGTTATTTTTCTTATAAACTTAGATTAAGGATTTAAAGTTTTAAATATGTTTAAATGTTACTTGTAAAATGTTCTTGTAATGTCGTGGAAATAAAAAGGCTTATTATTATTTATTACGAATCCTATCTCAGCAAGAAACTCAAAGCACTTTAATTGTTTAAAAGGTGTTAATACAAAACGCTTCGACTTTAGCTCGACTATAACTTGATATGTTTATAAATAACCAATATTCAATCCTCTGCATCATACATTTCAATAAAAATAACTCGCACTAACTCATTACAAATTAGGTGTACTTTATCATAATGATCAACAGGTCCCTCGATGGTTATGGTATATTTATGTCAATGGAGATAACGTTATCTCGCTTGACATAAATATACCATAACTAATTATTATAATCAGCAATCAAGCTCAAGCCAAAATACTATTTCACGAGTACGTAAGTCTACAAAATATATGAGCGGCGCTTGGACGACATCCAAGCACATAAAGCACTTCTCCACTGAAGTACAGGTGACTATTTTACCCGTGTTAAGCTTGGGTTACGTCTAGCATTATAAATATTTTTTTTTTTTTTTATATTGTAGGGGGCAAACGAGCAGGTGTTTAGTGACTACCGCCGCCCATATACATCCGCCGAACTAGGTGTCTTGCAAACGTGTTGTTGGCCTTTAAGAAAGAGGAATGCTCTTTTCTTAAAGATCGGTAATACTGAGAGAGGTAGCTGGTTCCATAGTACTATTGTACGCGGTAAAAAATTTGGTGTTTATACCGCACAGCACTACATTCAGGAATATCGAGGTGGTGGCCGGTGGGCGGGGAATTTTGAGTTCTGTCGCTATGTCCAATGGAACTCAGCTGCTGGTATAAAGCCGAACAATTCCTAGGAACACTCCTCATTGAAAATACGGTAAAAGATGCAGAGGGAACCGACATCTCTTCGTAGGGCCATGTCTAAAGTAACTTTATAATTAATAATTAAAAAGTATTGCAGTCCAATTGGGTTGATACTATGAGTACCTGTCGCTTACACGCCGCCGCAAAAAAGCTATGCATTGCGCGTTTTGTGCAGTGTGTGTGTTTCCGGTGGCTAGTCGAAGGGAATGACGAATTAGGAAAATACGCCTGGATATTGATGGATACGAGAATCGTTCAATAGAAGGCCGCAACTGTCCCCTACTAGTTAACCCCCAACTATTAAAAGAAGAAATTGCACTTATTAGTAACTGCACATTGAGGTTTTACTGACACTAGTTACAAGGTCATGCGGTTAACACAGCTAGGAGAATAAATATCTTGCTTTTTTTGCCAGTGGGCGCCGATAGTCGCTTACCAAAACTTCATATTTACATAAGCTTATATTTCCCCTTATCTTCTATACATATAACAAAACTGTAGAAGACGTCATTCTGACTGTGCCTTGTGCGGCTTTCACGCAAAAACTACTGAACGGATTTGCATGAAACTTTTTTTGTTTTATAGGTATTAGTCCTCGGTAATATAAAGGTTATAATTTATCAACATACATAACTCTGCAATTGGTATCTCAAGTTGAAATACATAGTGTATTTAGGGGCTAAATAACTGATTGACAATTCGGCAACATAGCATTACTATATACGTTACCATGACTTATATTAATAAGTATGTTGTCATGGTAACGTGTAATGCTATTTGACAAGACAACGGCTGTGGGGTCGACTAGTATTTAATAAGATGGTTATGTAAACTATAGATAGACTTTACTATTGCACCTGCACAATTCAATTACAATGCAACCTAATAAATAATTTCAATATAATAAAATGAAAAAGTTTTTATTCAATATAGAATTACAAAAAATACTTTTTGAACGTCAACAATTACATCTACTAATTTCTACGTCTAATAATACTGGTTCAACCCTAGCCCTGTCATAAGAACCGGCGACAAACTGTCATGATGTGATGAAATATAAAAGTAAAAAAATTGAAAGTTACTACATAATACATTCGCATATTTTATATGATATACAATTTATCAATCTTTATTATTTCGAACAAAAAAATAATATCCTGATATTCTAAAGAGTGAGACCTGAGCTTCTAAAATACGACTAAATTGCCGGTCGCCGTGTTTTAGAGTCTCTTGTGTACTGTCACCCTAAATAACTAAGACCTTTAGTTAGCAGCAAACTTGAATGTGATTGACTGTTTCTTGTGCAACTGTAACGAACTCCCAAAACTTTTAATGGGAGCATAAAGCGAAGGGAATATAGGAGAGTTTATACTTCTCACACAACGACTTAAACTCAATTTAGCCGTATTAAAACTTTCTTTGATATCGTGAGCGAGACAAATTCCCCCCGAGACGAATGGGCATTCACAATCGCTTACGCAATGATGTAAACTCATATTTGTGACTTTAAGTTATATTATTATTGCATTATTGAGGCTTCTGAAAATAAAACACAGAAAATTTTTGATTTTCTTGAACATCAGTTACTATAGCAGTAGAATTTAATTTGTGAGTCTTGTTGCCTTCACTGGAGTTCAGATTAAAGGAAGGCGACTGTCAAGATTTCATAAGGATAAAAAACTCGGAGAGCGTTTTTGTCTTCTGTCTTAAATATAATGCTTTTCAAGTGAAATTCATATCTCGACTTTTACCATATATGCATCTTCTCCACGGAAATGGATCCAACCCACTCTCCTCCTTTTTTCTATCACATCTTATTGTTACTCCGATTAAACCTTTTAATTTTTAATTGTAATTACGTTTCCCAAAAGGAGAAAAAAATCATTTTCTGCATTATCTCTGTATACTGATGAATGTATTTGAACTTTACGATAAAAGTCACCGAAGAAGTAACATTGTTCATAGTCGAGTTGGTAAGTCCAATAATCGTTTGTTATTAAGTTCCAATGAGACGCCATTATGGTTCATTGCGATGGGAACTTGCGATAGAAGGCGCTCGATATATACGGCTTCCTTTTGTCGAGCTGATATCATTATCGTCATTAATAGATTTGTTCTATTATTTAGAATTAGTCAACTAATGTAGCTTCTTATTTAGAAACTAGACAAGACAAAACATTTAGAATATCAGTAGCAAAAGATCCAAATTGCTTACGGTATATCTGTACTCGACTACAAAATAAAATACGTTTCTGCATCGAGTTTCGATAGTAACCAGCCAATTAACGCCAGACCTAATGTACCGAGGTAGAGGCTATCTTGTATATTGTGGGAAGCCAAACACAAACAGAGCACAGGTAAGATGGTCATGCATAGTGTATGCTCAGCTGACGTCAATGTTCCATGAAATTAGAGTTCCCTATACATCGCTAGTTTAGTATTCTCGGTTAACCATCAAATGTGAAATTGGCTTAAAGAAGCAGTTTCGGTTTCTTCCTCCGAGGTTTAGGTATTGGAAATTATAACATTTACGAAATTCGTGTTATAAACAAGTAAGGTACATCAAAATTAAGTGAAAAGTTGTAATGGATAAGCATTAAAAAATTATCTTAATAATCACAGATTTCTGCCTGTGTTGTGAAGTAATAAATGTTAATGATACACCTAGCGTAACAAATTGAGTATTACTGGGCGTCACACGAGTTGTACGAAATGGATGGCGACGTGTCCTGACGTAAATCTTATTTACTGGCTTAATTAGCTAAAGGCAGATCATAAACGATAAACGGTATTACGATATTTTTTATGTATATTTTTTTTTATATCTAACACAAAATTTTTTTTTCAATCCGAGCCGGTTGTCCTAGAGTCAATCGCGTTAACACCATTCAAAACGTAATCTTTGTAGAAAGTTTTGCCGAAGTTTATGTAGCGTTTAAATTTTTCTGCTGCAAAAGCGAACAAAATTTCATTTAACTTTATAATGCCATATTTTTCCACGCCAGTTTAAACATGCACCTTGCTGTTCATTCGCATGTTTTGCGTATATTGAATCCAATATCCGTTTGTTCGCAAAGCCCGATAATACGCTGAAGTTGTCTTTTGTAAAATATTTATTTTAAGGCATATTTTTATAAGTATACTTCAAATTAACGCTTTTAAAATTATAAGAATGCCAATCCTGAATTAAGAGCATTTGCGCCTAGCGCGCCATGTTTTAGATAATTTATGGGTAATTCAAACCCACACAAACGCGATCGCCGTGCGAGTAGCGCTGGCGCTTTCTCTTAATACCCTATAGTCAAACTAACCCAAAATGTTCTTTAGCTTCTCTTGATGACATTTGCTTAATTAATTACCATCAATCTATATCAATCTAAATGCTTACTTGTTTTTTTCTTCAATCGTCACAACCTTAGCAATATTTTTGAGCTTGGCAATGTTGTAGACCGCAACCTATAAAATTGCTTACAGCGGTTGTAAGAAGGAGACCACAATTAAAAACCATGATAATCAATGCCCTATATGTAGGTATATAATATATGAACCATATCTGCGGTTTTTACCAATGCGGGATGAAAAACTCGAATAATATTTTTGCACCACTTTTGACATTGTCAAAGTACTTTGAAGCTGATAAGATGACTGAACGATGTTAGATGCGATTGTAATAGTCAGTCTTGCCAAACAGATATTCTATTCTATTTTTGCCTACACAAAGTGTGTGTGGTGCCCACACAAAGTTGCTATTTATTAAAATAAAAATTCTATCGGTAGTTCTAGATAATTTGCGTGTTTGGGCAAAGAAGTCCGCCATGGGCAAGGTTGTAAGGTTTCACGGTACAAATATTAAAAACCTCTTATACATCCAATTAGACCTTATATCCAGGACCGGTATCAATTCGCAAAACCCGCTAAAATTAAAAAACATCTTGTTAGTTTTGTGAGAAATGATAATAATACCTATTGATAAAAATAAAGAAAAGAAATATAATGATAAAACGCGTGTAAAAAAACAAGAGATTTCAAGCTGTAAGAAATACAATATCGTTTTATTATTCCCGATACGCTTCCTTGATATACGCAAAGAAAAAGATGAGGAAAACAGGAAAACGGCCGATCATAAATTGCGATAGATTTCGCTTTTTACGTATCGTTTTCTGGAAGTTTGGATACATTTTTAGGATGGATATAAGAGTCCACAGCCGAGTATTTGGCTGCGAATCTTTTATTATATTATACATATTATCTTAGATTTGTATAAAGTCTAGTCATCTAAATACGATTTTTTTTAAGTACAACATTTATAATAGATGATACACCTAGCCTTTCGTGCGGTGTGTGAGTAGCCGGTGGCCAATGGAGTGAGAAGAAGAAACGAAAGCAACGCATCTGTATAGCTTCTATGCGGATATCTATGGGCGTCGCTAGTCATGAAAATGGCGTTTGCCACTGCTCGTTTCCCCCTATACCATAAAAAAAAAACCTGTTATTTACTAGCACTTTTAACATATTAGTAAACTTTCTAATAAATTATGTCACGCTCTCTGGACGAGGCCTTTTTCCAGCAATGGACGTCTTCTGGCTGATGGTGATGATGATGATGCTGAATTATCGTTTTGTAAGCATGTTAAAAAATATTTATTTTTTTGCTTTATGAAAAATCTAATAAGGAAATAATTAAAATCTTATATCGTCCCCAATTTCACTGTTACAATTGTTTTGTAATTTTTTTCGAACATCTTTAAATACATAGGTAATTAAATTATTACGGTCATTTGAAATTTTAACCTACTTTCTTATTAAGAAAAAAATATATTTTTTTATAATTCTTTAATATTTTGAAAATGAATTGTTGCTATTAAGCGAATCACACTTTAGTTTTTTATAATACTAGATAATCATACTAATATTATAAATGCGAATGTAAGTTTGTTTGTTACCCTTTCACGCGAAAACTGCTCAACCGATCATCATGAAATTTTGTACACATGTTCTTGGAGGTATTAGAAGTAACATAGGATAGCTTTTATCCCGAAAAAATGTTCCTGATGGATTACGTGGGCGAAGCCGCGGGGCGCAGCTAGTATTAATAATATAATAATAAAAAAAACTTTAGCTAGATTTTAACCCTAAACTTTCTCGATAAATAGGCTATCTAATTTTGAAAGCAGTGCCATCTTTTTTTTTATGGTAGGGTAGGGAGAAAACGATTCGGAGCCATTTTCATGACTGATGTCATGACATGATGTTCATAGACATCCGCATAGAGGCTACACTGATACGCTGCTCTCCTTTCTCCTCCCACTGCCATGAACTCGGTAGCACAGCTGTTACTTTAGGCCGATCTCGTGTAAGCGAGAGCTATGTTGTTGGCGTCGG
>LUGF01056339.1:112316-139525 GCA_001625245.1 Calycopis cecrops | reverse complement strand
TAATCTTATAATTGGCCGTGCTACCATGAAATGGGGGGGGGGGGGTTGGGCCAACCGGAGCGCTCACAAACCGAACGAAACGCGACGACAATTTGCATATATAAGTCCATAAAGACACCTCTTCTTTGCTTTCTCATAAGTAAGGATAACTTGCTACTCTCATTGCACGAAAACTATCGCACAAAAGTTTCAGACCTAACATGGTACAATCATGTTAATTATAGCTCTATCCCGATTTAGCTGTTAACGCAAAGAACTGCCGCGTATGTGAACATCTATCCACAATTTCACAGACACACGTCCATTAAATCCTAGTCTTAACGATAAGATGCGTGCTCCTATAACAAGTAAGTACTGGTCAAAGCTTTCAGTCTAAATCAGAACTCGGACAAGTCGAGGATTAACCGCGGCGTGCGTCCACCATTTCAAATTGTGACTACTTTACATCTCACGATACGATACAAACACAAAAATGTAAGAGATACCTGACGAGGGTAGGGAGGTTCCTCTAGCTCACACGATACCGGGATAAAATGTCAGCTGTGGTGTCGCGTTTCTAGTGGTATGTGTCGAAGGAATGAGGACGACACATTTTATAACATTTATGTTGATGATTGTGGGCGTGTGTTGACTTCAAAAGGTTTTTATACTCGTATATCACAAAAGGCTTTTTTTTACATAGAGGGGCAGTCAGCAGTCTCTCACTTGCCCCCCTATGCTATAAAAAAGACGTAGCATACCTCTTACTGAGCTCCAATTGCCGATGCTGAATTGTAGCCAAATATGATCGGAGCAAATAGTTCATAGTATTATTTGGTTCTTTATTTTAAACGGAGTGCTATCTACATTTAATATATCATGGTTATTATTCAACCCACTTCGTACGGGAAGTGGCGTGAAGATGCCTTTTATTGTTGATGTTCTTGTTAATATACAATTGGTTAAATTATAATGCTAATTGATTTTTCTTACCAAATGTTTACACTTAGTCTTTTCATGAGACTTTGCTTAGTGTGTCATGACAGGATATGCCTACATTGTAATTTTTTAACAGATTGTCCTATTGGAAACATGCTCCTTATCGTATCGGACCCGCAACGTGTAAAACGTATCCGGATAAAGTTTAGAAAATGGAAAGAGTACAATAAATAAAACCACTTGGACTGGCTAATTGAAACGCCCGTGAGTAAATCACCAGGTATTCGGGGCGGGCTCACACAAAAACAAATGCCGCGGCCGCTCTAAATTTGTTAACTCACTTTGCAGAATTCCGAAAACATATTTGCAAAGGTTTTTTAAAGCCCTTCCTGGTGTTTGTTTATGGTTTGGGACGGGATAAGTTTCTTATTATACAATGGCAAAATATAAACATGTCTTGCTTTTCTAAAAAAAAAGCCATATAATCACTTGAAGTTAATTGCTTGGAGGTCACACCTTCTGCGAATATATAAAGATACTTTATTTTAAGATGATAAATATTTTTCACATCATACCTATCACATGGTGAATTGTCAACCAATAAACAACGATATTTATTTGACAAGTTTTAATAAATAAAACGTTCAACAGGTTTCCCGATAAGACTATCCCGCGTAATAAATTGACCGTAACTAATTATTATAATTAGCAATTAAGCGCAAACCAAAGTACCATTTCACGTGTACTTAACGAGTCTACAAAATATATGAGCGGTGCTTGGACGACATCCAAGCACATAAAGCACTTAGCCAATGTACAGGTGAATATTTTATTCGCCTTAAATTTGGGTTACATCTAGCGTGAGTGCTCTTATATTTATTAATTAAAACGTAGTGTAGTCGAATTGGATTGATGCGATGGCGGAGGTACCTGGCACTCACACGGCACCGCAAGCAAGCTAAGTAGTCGCGTATCGTGCAGTGCTTGTGCTTTCGGTGGCTATGTGGAGGAGAAGTGGAAAATACGCCTGGATACGAGCATCGATCCACATAATACTTATTTTATTTTATTGATACACCAACAACAATTACAAATTAATAATATCCTCCTAGCCGATTTCGGCCGTCTCTATAGAGACGAGCCAGATACGCAGGACATATTATAGTGCACAAGTGTGCGCGCAGACACAAGTGCACTCTCTATTCCCTCACTCTCATATTCCGATGGGACGGCAATCCGACACGACCGGTGAGAAATCACCGGACCAACGGCTTAACGTGCTCTCCGAGGCACGGAAAAATGAAAAATAATTACAAATTAACTTATTACTAACAGATTTTACAGTCGCATTTACATTTGTATGTCAATTACAGGTGTATACAATACAGTTGCACTGTCCCCTATTAGTTTACCCCATACTTTTAAAATAAAATTGCTATTGCTTGCTAGTTTATAAACGATATAGTTATTATGTGTGATAGTATAGTGCCTGTTGATGTCGACAAAATGTCAAACAAAAAAAATCAATGAACTATGTAACTAAGACCTTCAGTTAGCAACAAACTTGAATGTGATTGGCTGTTTCTTGTGCAACTGAAACGAACGCCCAAAACTTTTAATGGGAGCATAAAGCGTGAGGAATATAGGAGAGTTTATAGGTACTTCTCACATACGACGTCAAAAACTCGATTTAGCCGTATTAAAACTTTGAGCAAGACAAATTCCCCTCGAGACGAAAGGGCCTTCACAATCGCTTATTCAATATAATGAAATCTCATATTGTGTCTTTATGTTATATTTTTATTGTCAATGTTTGATTACCTTCTTCCTTTGATTACGCAGGGAAATACATCAATGTATGATACCTAGGAGCCCCGATGGCCCTTAGAGCTAGTCGGACTCGACACTTAGTGTAATACCGACTAAGCGCCTGCGAATGCCTTCAGTCGCTATAATTGGAGAGTCTGCAAATATCGGACCCGGCATTCGTTCCAAATCACGCCACCCTCTGCTTGTTCAGAGATATGGGTGTACCTCGAGTCGAGCTGATCTTAGTCTGACCTCTCTCTCAAAGCAAAGGTATGGTTGGACCTGTTCGGCATAGCCTTGGAATGACAGAAGCCCTCGAGCCCTCACCATGACACGGTGACAATATCTTCGGAAGGGAATGGTTTTTTTTTTAATTAAGATCCAGGGGGGAGGGGGGCAAACGAGCAGTCGGAGCCATTTTCATGACTACCAACGCCTATAGACGTCTGCATAGAGGCTATAGAGACGCTGCCCTTCTTTCTCCTTCCACCTCCATGGGCCTCCAAGTTTGATCACCTTGCCTCAATAACAGTAACAATAAAACATTATTTTAACTTTATCGGTATCATTTTCTTAGTATTTGAAAGATCACCAGGGGGGCAGCGCATCTGTATAGTCTCTATGTAGATGTCTATGGGCGTATGAAAATGGCTACAACTGCTCGTTTGCCCCCCTATACCAAAAAAAAAAAATAGATAGATTCTATCTAGTGTAACTTGTGAGATTCTGGTGTTCTCCATTGAGGAATAGATTAAAGAAAGACAACATATTTGTTAAGCCTCTGTGAGGACGAAAACAGCTTAGACTGAGCGAAAAAAAATATAAGCTGAGGTATGTCTTCGAACGTTACGATAAAAGCCACCGAAGAAATAAAATTGTTCAATAGTCGAGTTGGTAAGTCCAATAATGGTTTGTTATTAAGTTCCAATGAGACGCCATTGTGGTTCATTGCGATGGGAACTTGCGATAGGCGGCCCCCGATTTATACGATTTCCTTTTGTTGAGCTGATATTATTATCATCATCGATATAATTGTTCTATTATTAAGAATTAGTCAAATAATAGTAGTATATTACGAGACGAAAGTCTCTTATTTAGAAACAAGACTAGCAATTAAAAAGCATTTTAAGCCTCGAGAATTAAAAGATCTTTCTTACTTCTGATATAGCGGTACTCGAATACAAAACCGAAATACATTTCTGCATCTAGTTTCTATAGTAACTACGATACAAATGGTATTGCTACACAGGACCATTAAGTAATTTGTTGTAGTAATCGTTTTTAATGTATATGTTGTATCATATTTTATTATATTTAATAATATTCACCCCCAACTTGTCACTATTGAGGGAATTGTATTTTAACGAAAACCATTGTAAAAATCACCATGTGATTGATATAAGATTAACGCATTTCCAACAGGGGCCATACCACCGGGGCACCGTACCACATCAATTTTAAAGATCTAATATTCCAACAATTTTTGAAATTACTCATACGTATAAAAATTTTGGAAGAGAAATCCTAAAAATTACCATAATTTTGTTGGAAAATTCTCTTCTTTTCGGAAGTAAATTTGAACTTAGGCTTTTACACTCGCACAATGTGCACCTGTGTTGTAGTCTGCTAAGTGCTTTATACACTTGGAGCGTGACCAAACAACCTCTATAGTCTATATATCTTACTGAATCACTACGTCTTCATTTAAGTGAATCGACGTAAATAATATATTACGGAATACATTATAGTCTTAATAATAAATTTTGGTAAGAGGCAGTGCCACACTGCATGCTTGCATGCAGTCGAATTGGGCCAGCACGACCGGGGAGGTACTTCTCGCTTACACGAGACTGGCGTAAAGTGACAGCTGTGCTGTCGCGTTTCGTGCGGTGTGTATGTAGCCGGTACCTATGGAGGTGGGAGGAGAAAGGAGGGCAGTGCATCTGTATAGTCTCAATGCGGATGTCTATGGCTCCGATTGCTCGATTGCTCTCTTATACCGTAAAAAAACTAAAAACATACTAGTGATGGTAACGGTCCTCTGTTTTGCACACATTAAGTTCAACGTGGCAATTCGAATCAAAACGTGGATTATAGTTTGGAATCGATTTTCTTATTTGTATGTTATCTGTAGACACCAGATTAGGAACTAGCAGTAGTTGTAATCCGCTTCTGATCCGGGCTTGAGCTCGTTGTACGCGGAGGAGATCACTGCTTATTTGCCAACAATTTCCATATTGACTCAACTTTATCTAGTTACAAAGTTAGAATAATTGTTATAATATCTAGAGAGTATTAAGCTCACGAGTACTTTAGATAGGGTTCCTTGGCAATCATATCATTTAGGTATTACATTTTGTATTTTACAACAATAAAATATATTTCATCCGACAGCGATAGAAGGGTTTTAGAGCATATTATGTATGTACGTATTTATGTCTGTATTCTGTACTCGCTACTACAGCCTAAATGGATTGACGAATCTTAAAGTACGAGAATCCGTTAAATACCACTTGATAAAGCGAGCGGCAATATGTACATTGTACATTTAATTAATATGTGTCGAGTTTTGTTTAATTTAGTGTTAATTGGGTTATTTTTAGACTAGGTTCGTACCGAATTATCAGCCCCCCTTTGAGAGAGTCTGGTCCCTTCTGAGGAACGGGCCAGTCGCCGACGTGACTTGTTGAAAACAGATTTAGAATAGACAGCCGATGGCAAACAAAGAACCCACGGGACGTTAATGTGGACGCAAGTCCCACACACCCATCAGATCCCCGCCTAGGGCCGATGGCAATGCGTAAATATTATGATATGATAATGACTATGAAAACAAAAAAATTGTATCGAAGTACTTTCTTTAACACACTTAACTTATTTTTAAGACTGACTTCCTATTTAGCCGTTTTTGAAAATCTAATCCTAATTCACAACTTCTGTCATTTATGTCACATCTACATTCTCCAAATTGACTGATTACCTCTTAGAGCTTAAGTCAGTGGAACTCGGGATTTATATATATAAACTATGTTACAAACAATACTATTAAATTCGTTTTAGAAAAGGTTTTGGTTATAAATTAATTAAATATAATACAAATTAAACATTGACTACGTCATTTTCGTGCCGAAGGAGAAGGAGGAAGGGGGGCAACGCATCTGTATAACCTCTATGCGGATGTCTACGGGCGTGGGTAGTCATGAAAATGGCTCCGATTTTTCGTGTGCCCCCTCATACTATAAAAAAACAGTAAATAATAGTGAAACTAGTCCAAAAGTCCAAAATACATTAAAATGTCCATTACTTCATTTTTTGGGGCGTAAAGCATGTAAGTAAATTAATATTTTATTCCTTTTAGCATTGGCCCTAGAGACTTCTCGTTATATACGCTAGTAGTTGATGTACGTAATTCAATACTACGAGAGTGCTGAAAGAGATTTAATCCAAACGAGATTGTAATAATTAACGAATTTCATACAAGGATTAAAATATATTATGAGTTTTATAAAAAATATCTTTTAAATATATTACATACATTTTCATTTCCGTGACTACCGACGTGGTTCTTCCGAAAAATTGTAGGAATTTTGTAATCCTTTTTTTTAGCAATCGGAGCCATTTTCATGACTATCGATGGCCATAGACATCTGCATAGAGGTTATGCAAATGAGCCGTCCTTTCTCCTTTCCTCTCCATGAGCCATCAGTTACTTACACACCCCACGAAACAGCTGTCAATTTATGCCGGTATCGTGTAAGCGAGAGGTACCTACCCGGTCGGACCGGCCCAATTCGGTTGCATGCATTCATGCAGCGTTGCACTAATTCTTACTTCCTGAATGGCTACTAAACTCCATAAATATCCGTAATATCACAACAAAACAATATGGCTGAACAGACAACCAGCTAATTTACTCTACAATATTGTATATTCAAGATACCGACTGCAACCACACCATCAGCCGGACTGATTTGTGAATCTAAACAATTCTCAAAACCCCTTATACACATTAAAAATTTCGTCAAAATCAGTCCAGACGTTAAAGAGGAGTTCAGTGACATATTCACGCACACAATAAATATAAAGATAGAGATGAGAACATTCAGTCGTAGTGGACACTACTTGGAAATATATACTAGTCTTGGTTTAATTCGACCAAATCCCTAGAGTATTCAAATCTACCCACATATGCGTTTCTACGTCTATACGCTAACGCACACTTGCATAAACGATAGGGCTGTTCGCCGGCTCTAATGTTAACAGAGTATTAAGTCGGACGGCCTGCCATGCTTGAGAAGATCGACAATCCATTAAAATGGTGCAGTATATGGAGGCAAACTGTATAGTGTGTGTAATAATAATTTAGTGAGGCCGAATGCAGTAATTACAGATTAATATTATATTATGGTTCTTTTTGTAATTATTTATTATTAGCTGTACCGTGCGCGCGTTGCTACGTCACCAACAGATACTTCAGTATGACAATTACAGCGGCACCATCTATCGAAAATGAATCGTACCAACTTAGAAACCTTCGTGGGCGCATTCAGAACAACTTTACCAAAAATCATCACATTCTCAAATGCGCTTTACATTACGATTCTAGAAAGACAAACATTATTTTTTTATATATACAGATAAAATATTCGTTCCTATGAAACAATGGAAATACACATACAAAATTTCAATACAATCGGTCAAGACGTTTAGTAGTTAACATACCGATTGCATTTCAGTATGTACAATGTGTTTCAGTAGAAACGCATTGGCCTCTGTCTTCCACACAACAGATACTAGCGAGACAACTGATTATAAAACCAACTTATGCATCGCTATAGTTCTATAACACTGTAGTGATGTCTATACTGAATTCAACTCACTTTTTCGATCGCAGTCTCGGCGATATGGGCAACATGCTAAGAGCGTTCTTCAGACCCAATTTTTTGATTCACTTTTTAATTAACAAAACAAAAGCCCTTTAAAATCTCAAGTTACTAATTGACTTACTTGACTTATATTCCTAAGTCCCCGAGTTGGGGCAGAGGGCGTCCACAGTGACTCTCCAGGTCGGTCGGTCTTGAGCGTCGCGTTTGATTTCGCTCCAAGTCTTGCCAATCTTCTTCGCCTCGTCAAGAACTGAGTGTCGCCAGGTTTGCTTGGGACGACCGCGTTTCCGCTTCCCTTGGGGATTCCAGTCCATAGCCTGTTTAGGCAAATGGTCGGGACCCCGCCGGAGGGTGTGGCCAATCCAGTTCCACTTGCGACGCTTAATTTGCTAGTCGATCGGTGTTTCTTGACAGAGTTCTCGCAAGTTGACATTGGAGATTTTCTCGGGCCAGTGGATGCCAAGAATTTGACGAAGACAGCGGTTGACGACGACTTGGAGCTGATGCGAGATGGCCTTGGTCACCTTCCACGTTTCACACCCGTACAGCAGCACAGTCTTCACGTTGGTCCCAAAAATTCTGAGCTTAACTCTTCGGGTCAACTTACGTGACTGCCATACGGGACGTAACTGCGCGAAAGTTGCTCGGGCCTTGGCAATCCGTGAAGTGATGTCATCTTCCGTTACTCCTGTTTCTGACACGACGCTACCGAGATAAGTGAATTTGTGGACCCGCTCCACAACATCAGTGCCAATTAGTAGCGGTGTTGAGTTCTTCACTCCAGATCGCATCTCTTGGGTCTTCCGGGTGTTAATTTTAAGCCCAATTTTAGACGCCTCTAGTCTTAGATCACCTAGCTTCGACTGCATGTCAGCACGCGTGTGGCTGAGTAGACATAGGTCATCGGCATAGTCCAGGTCCTCCAGGACATTACTAATTCCCCATTCAATTCCTCGGCGTGCGTTGTCACTTACATAGCGCATGACACCGTCTAATGCTATCAAAAAGAGAAGGGGTGAGAGTAAACAACCCTGCCTGACACCGGCATGTACAGCTATATCTTCCGAGATAAGGTCAAGTTACTAATTAGCATAAACATATTGATAGCCGACAGTGAATAGTGTATTGACGTATGGAGAGCTCTAATTTTACAGTGTATGACGTCAAATAGGCATTCACTATACATGGACGTCTTACCTGAGCTCTGTATGGGTTGCTCTCCACAATATACAAGATGGCAATTACCTCGGTGCATTGAGTCTGGCGTTGATTGACTGGTTACTATTGAAACTTGATGCATAACATATTTTGATTTTATAATGGAGTTTTAATATCTTATTTAGTTAGTTGTATTTTTAACACCAGTTACATTAAGAATGTGCTAAGTACCGTAAGTTATGGGCATTCAACATCAACTGGAATATATTCAGATTTTTTATTAATTTAAGTTTTTTACTAAGTATATAAATACATATCGAACATACGTACATACGTGTATAAACAAATAAAATAATATTAAGTTCATGCTTGCTTGCAGTTAAATTAGATCGGCACGACCCACCAACCACCCACGCTCCTACCCACCTCTCGGTATACGAAGCTAATCCCGGAGATGTTTGGGAGTTTGCTCATCGGCTCTGTTCCCCAACCTGCAATTCTCGACTCCCTACAAACTGTTTAAGTGCCCTCTCGTTATATCACTCTCCCCTTTCTGGAGCCTGACGTCACAGAGACAGCAGTCGTCATCGGCTCTGTTAGTCCTGGTTTTTGCAGCTACTCCATTACATGTCCTTCCTCTTCGTGTGCCATGTATGCGCAAATGTTTTCAGCCGACCAAAACTTTGTTCGTTTGCGACTCGTTTGATATAAGAAGGCAAACCAATATTCGGAGCCATTCTCATGACTACCGACGCCAATAGATACCCGCATAGTGGTAATACAAAAGCGTTTCTTTCCTTTCTCCTCCATGGACCACCGGCTACTTACACACCGCACGAAACGCGACAACCCAGCTATCACTTTTCATCGGTTTCCTGTAAGCGAGAGGTAACTCCCATGCTACATGCATGCATGCAGCGTGGCATTTAATTCTTTAGCATTTACGACTTCATTCGGCTACAACACCTCCTACTGAATAATCATAGAGTACCAAAGATGTTATGATGCTTGTTGTAACCCAAGCTTAGCTCGAATAAAATATTCACCTTTACTAAGTACAGTGGCTAAGTGCTTTATGAAGGTACTTGGATACTGTCCAAACACCGCTCATATATTTTGCAGACTCGTTAAGTACACGTCAAATGGTACTTTGACGGATGCTTAGTTGCTGATTTTAGTAGTTTCTTATTGCAATGCTTTACTTCTCTCGACAAACTGATTGATATACACATTGAACATTTTGAGACACTGCACGCTGGCATGAGTGAGTTTTTCTACGAAAGTATTAAGTACATAGAGCATTTGTTACATTATAACAGGGAAAGTGAAAGTCGAACTTTCTGACTTCTTTTACGCAAAATACATGATAATTTGTAAAGCTGACAAACCATTTTAGTACGCTCTCAATTTAATAACATACCATCTAAAGTGACAGCTATGTACCCATGTTACGTGCGTTGTAAAATTTGTCGATGGCTGATGACCATTGAAAGAGAATGACTGCAAGGATGATATCACATCTCCCCCCCAGAAGAAGCTGCCACCTTGTCCTCGTGAGAGGGGCTCGGGTGCCTCTGTGATCCCCAACTCTGTTCAAGACGGGGCTAACTATACCGGACAGGCTTGGAGAAGGAGCCGGGCTAAGAACAACTTAGCTCCATCTCAACTCGCTTAGTCTTCCACCTTCCATCACGACGGCATGAATTCGAAAAACTGGTGGGTTCGATTCAGACTCTCTTGTAGTACTGGGGTCAGGGGTCAGATAATATGAACTTGACACCATTGCACGATTTCGACAATGTAGTACGGCTTATTTAGAGGCACACCGTCCGGCTGCCACCAAAGGGTCCCTACTTCATCGTCACCAAGGAGGAGAAGTCTGGCCGCTTCGCCGATGCCATTTCGCTGGAGCGATACTATTGTCCGCGGATCTAGGACCCTCCAGTTATAGCGGTTGGAGGCAGTAATTAAGTCGGTATTGCACCAAGTATCGTGTCCGACATAGGTTGCCACCTGAGCTCCTAGGTACTATACGTAATTTTTTTCCGCTGCGTCAACGCTAACACATCTATGTATCTTTTACGGGAAAGTTAAGAGTTGTTGGTAGACACCAGGAAGCTCCAACTACTCAATTGTACCTTTATACTGAAAAAATACAACACAAGTCATATTTAAATATTAAAAAAACAAAACCATCAAGTAAAACAAAGATAAAATCATTCTCATTGTAACGGAGAAGAATTGTAGATTAAAAATAACATTGCATTGCAAAGGATATGTTTTAATAAAGGAATATTTCACAAAAAAACTCCTTATGCATTCCGCTGACCCAGTAACTACTAACAAGATGCAAATATGCAGCTGTGTATCCATGAAAATAATTTCGAGTCAGAGATAGAGTGCCGTATATTTATGCCGGGACAGAATTTTAATAGAGTTTTCGTTTCTTTTAACATTTTACATCGGCGAAACTAAATTCACGTAATAATCTGTAATTTAAATCATGTTGGATTTAAATTATTCATGTATATTTAAGATGTGTTTTATTCTCAACAAACAAAGATATTGGGTGGTGTGAATAAAACGAAGCAAAAGCTTTTACTAGCCCAATTTCAAGTAAATGCTTGAATTCAGGTGAATAAAGTCTCTAGCATATGCTTGCACTAAAAATGGTAAAGCATATGCTATTTCATTTTAGTAAATGCTTGAAATAGTGTGAATAAAAATTACCTTTGACTTAAATATTCTAGTAAATGCTTGTATATTTTATAGCATACCTTTTCTGGTGCTTTTTTATTTAATGATCATCTAGCCAGCTAAATAAATGGCTGCGTTTATGCGCGTGCGTGAAAAAAAGTGTTACCGTGAAAGAAGACAACATGAAAAGTGTTTCAAGGAGTTATATAGGTTTACGGAAACAAATGTTGAATGGATAACAAATCACTTTTTTGAAGAAACTGGAGAAACACGAGAACTCTAACTTCTAAGCAAAAAATGATGATTTTCTTACGTTTCATTGGCGATCCTGGATTTCACAGTGGAATTGCTGAAGATAAGGGCGTGCATCGTACTACAGTTAGTAAAATAATTCCATATGTATTAAAGTGCATTATTGCAAAATCAGACACTTGGATATCTTTTCCAACAGGACAACTACTTAATGCGACTAAAGCTAAATGGAATGAAAAATATCATTTTCCATGTGCTATTGGAGCAATTGATTGTACGCACATTCCAATAGTTAAACCTCACTCTTATGGAGATGATATATAACAGAAAGGGGTTTGGCAGTATAAATGTGCAAGCAACGTGTGATGCAACAGAAAGGTTTACAAGTGTCGATGCCCAATGGCCCGGTTCTGTTCATCCCCGGGCACGCCTAGCATTTGCGAAATTTAGAAGCATTTGCTATATAGTAGAAGTAAATGATTATTCACATCAAAATAAGCATTTGCTTTTGCTATATAGCATATGCTTAAAGCAAATGCTTATGCTTGAAGCATTTACTAATAGTAATTGCTTGTTTTTTATTCACACCACCCATTAACTCGGTAATTATACGGATGACTCGTAAAATTTTATCCGGAATATGAAACTGGAGAAAAGTTATTGATACACGCATTTATTTATTTATTTATGTAATAATTTATGTACATGGAAACTTATATACTAACAGAGATATATTATAGGCAAGTACAAAGGTACAGCTTATTCCATACAGGAATCTCTTCCAGCAGACCTGATAGACGGAAACGTTTGTAAAGTTCAGGCCATATTTGGGTGTACATAAAAATAACTTATAACTAAGTAGTAGGCAGAGATTCTGCAAGCGTTCTAACTTATTTAGATATTTTTTTTTTAATAAGGGTTTAAATAAATTTAAAATATGCATGATGTATTAAGAAAAATTATGTTCTTTTTTTGTATTATTAAAAAGTTTTGCATAAAATATGAACGGCGTAGCAAATTTTTACAGCGTTTAAATTTTTCTGCTGAAAAAGCGAACAGGATTTCATTTAACCTTATAACGCCATGTTTGTCCATTCAAGTTTAAACGTGCAGTCACTGTATATGTACCTACATATGTGTCGCCTATAGGCTATATTGAGTTCAATATCCGATCATAATATTATGGTAGTAAAAAGCCAAAGAATAGGTACCCTAAATATTGTCTTTTGTAAAAGATTAACTTTAAGGTACATTTTTAGTGTTATATTTTGAATTAAAGCTTAAAAATGATAATAATGCGAACCCTTAATTAATCAGCATCATCATTGTTATCACCAGCCTATTGCAGTCCACTGTTGGACAGCGGCCTCTCCGATAGCGCGCCACTGGCCTCGATCTTCGGCTAACCTTTCCCACTTCCTGCCCACAGATTTGCATATGTCGTCACTCCACCTAGTCACAGGGCGCCCTACATCAACTGTGCCGGTACGCGGTCTTCACTCATGAACCAGTCGACCCTAACGATCATCGGTTGCTAATCCGAGTAGCTAGTAGTATGTAATCCTGAATTAAACTATATTAGAAGATATTTTACTTATCTACTTAGTCGCTTACTATTTTTATGTTATAGGGGTCCAAACAAGCAGTCGGAGCCATTGTCATGACCACCGACGCGCGACTCCCATAGACATCCACATAGTCACTATACAAATGCGTTGCCTTCCTTTCTCCTCCCACCTCTATGGGCCACAGGCTACTTACACACCGCACAAAACGCGACAGCACTTCACTTCACGCCGGTTTCGTGTAAGCGAGAGGCCAACCACCAATTCGGCTGCATGCAAGCATGCATTACACCTCTTGCGATATTTTATTATTAGATATAATTAGGCTAATAGATATAGTTGATGGAATGTATTGTCAAATGAATGTGTGAATTAAAGCCATTTATAAAATTAAATAACTGGTATAAAGTACATAGATAAAATCTATCCAGAGACATAATAATATAACATACACCTATATAATATAAAATGTGGCTTGTATTGCGAAATAAATATTTGTGGTTCTAAATAATTCATGAATATATCTGCGCATAACGGAGACAAAGGACTCCCTATAGCTAACTCTTCTCGTTATTTATAAATGTTGTTATAATTGGAAATTGGCACAATTAGAATTTTGGAAAGGTAAAAAAATGGACCCTTAAAACCCTGGAAAATCGTCGTTAAAATCATGCCATCTTAGAATTTACGAACAATGCTAGTCACACTCGCTCATGTTAGATTAAATATAGTTGGCCGATAGTACTAGCTCTTTGGTGAAGGCTATGTCCAGCAGGGGACGTCTTCCAGTTGATCATGATGATGATGGCACTAACGGGGATAAAGTATTTGGTTCAGACGTGAGTCACATCCAAAAGATCTATCTATCTGACATCGATTAGTTCGTTGTTAGAAATTATGATAATGCTAAATATAACGAAGAGTAATGTAATGATAAAAACAAGCAGTGTGTAAAAATACAAGACATTTCAAGCTGTAAGAAATACAATATCTTTTTATTTATCTATATACGCTATCTTGAAATACGCTTAGAAAAAGATGAGAAAATTTACAGGAAAACGGCCGATAATAAGAAATCACGATAGATATCGTTTTTTTCATATCTTTTTCTTAAAGGTTGAATATATTTTTAGGCACAAGTAAATAATGATAGTCCATCGCTTGTTTGGCTATGAATCTTCTTTTTTAAGATGAATGGCTTTGATACCCGTGTTTTCACCCGCGTTTAATTTCTAAGAAATCCATATAAACTTCAACACCCTATTTCACCCCCTTAAGGATTGAATTTCTAAAAATCCTTAGCGGATTGCTACGTCATAACATCTACCTGCTTGCCAATTTTCAGCCCGATTCGTCTAGTGGTTTGGGCTTGGCGTTGATAGATCACTATGTCACTTTTTGAGTTTTGTGTATATAGATAGATAGATAAGTTGGTTTGTAATAATCATAGAGATATCTATGATAATCATCTATTATTATTATACTAGCTGCGCCTCGCGGTTTCTCCCACATCCAAGTTACCAAAGTGTGTGTACCAAATTTCATGAAAATCGGTTCAGCAGTTTTAGCATGAAGCAGTAACAAACAAACAAACATACAAACTTTCGCATTTGTAATATTAATAGGATTCGAAGCCTTACTGATTATTTCAAAATATAAAACTTAGAATAGTAAATGCTATCTTCTTATCTAATTTACAAATTTAGTCATTTAGTAGTAATTAGATTTAAAAGAAAGAGGAAGAAAAGTAACTAAGATTATATTTATTTATAAAGCTATTACACATTGCAATACCTTAAAATATATCTTATAAAAAATCATGACAGTGCTTGTGATTAAAATCCTCTGAAACAGATCTACAAATTTCCTTCATTTTTTAAAGAAATGTCGGTACTGCTGAGAATAAATAGGTCGTAAAAATCTATTTTTATCTCGATATTTCGTTAGGATCGAAACTAAAGCGAGTAAAGCTGCAGGATACAGCTAATGTTATAATTATAATTATAAGTATTAATAGCTTTTACAAATATGATGGATGACTTGATCAAGCTGAGGTGAAAGCGGTGTTAACTAGGCTGTAATGACCTGTATTAACTAGGGTGATTATGTTCACGGGTGGACGTTTTCTTGCTGCCGTTGCTGGTGCTGATGATGATGATGCTGGTAAATTGTTCTTAACGGAGCATTATTCGAAATTTGATTATTATGTTGCTTTATGAATAATATTAAAATTTACATCACCCTAATCCACTGTTACAATTCTTTTGTCATTTTATTTGAAAGCCATTACAGACTTTATTAAATTACGGTTATTTGAAACATTATATAACGTCCCTATTTAGAAATTTTTGACTTTAATTGTCTCATAAAGTTAACATTATACATTATAAATTTATGTTATTTATTTCTTTAATAACATTTTAGAGAAAAAAATGCTTCTTGGCCCACGCTTAAGTCTTTGTTTAGTAGGAATCATCATCAAGCATCATCATATATTAAGTATTTCCAAAGTTTTATCGCTTCTTAGACGTAAACATTTTTGACGCGAAAAACGACTGAATGAATGTATTTAAAATTTGGCGCAGATAAATATGAATGACACAACAATATTATTTTTATCCCAATAAAACGAAGTTGTATCCAATGTCCACGCTTTATGCAGAGTACATACTATAATATGTTTTCCCCTCGTAAAACAAATCATTATATAATCTATAGCTTTACATGTACATAATATGTTTATCATATGAAAATAAGTACATGTAATAGATATGATGTTATAATCCTAAAATTTTTATAACTTTTCAATTATAGCAATAATGGCATAATAATTAAATTATTAAAATATTATTATTGATTATAACATTACGAACTCTGTTACACTAAGTACAGAGTACACACTCATACACTACAGGCTAACTAACTAACACTAGGCAGGTTTCAGTTTGCAGGTGACTTTAGCCTTATATCAGGATTTTCAAAGCAATATTTTTTTTATATCAGATTTTTTTATTTAATTAGAATTTATTTAACACTAAGTGTGCCTTATTTTGCTTTGCCGCGCACGGTGCAAAATTTCAACATCATTTTGAATTAAAGTTTTTTGATGATTCAGAAAGGACCACCTCATCGGCGACCCCGACCGTGGAAACCATTCATGTGTTATCTTAGTAATATTTAAATGTAATATCTATGTATTTATACGTGAAGCAAAAGCTTCGGATCCCTTTTTACGAAAATTGCGCGATTGGAGTATGAAATTGAGCATACTTATAGTTTATGTGAAGGAGAAGTGTAACGTTTTGTTTTTATTTAAAATAATAACAATAATTTTCTATACATCTAATAGGTAGGTCATTTATGCCTTTGCGATAGACGTCTATTGATCTAGATTCGGTAAACTAAGTGAAAGCATTTTGTATTGCCTCTTGAGAAGGAAACTTTTTAGAAAATTTGAAAATTGTCCAAATCCCGAACAATATTGTGTATAATAAAATGAGCTCTATTTTAATACTTACAAGAATACCTATTGGAAAAAGTAATTTCAAATATATACCTATGAGATTATCTTCCTGTGATTTACATTTTTAGATACAGGTAGACCCTTTTTATATTATTCTGTTGAACAAACAGGTTTTGTTCTATAAAGGAGAGATCTTATTAAACTTTTTTCATGGATCTGGCTGGACGAACTTAGATAACTTTGTAATAATGTTTTACCTTTTATGCAAAACCGCTGCAAGGGAGACATTTTGTTTCAAGTTCATACTTAAAATTACAATACACTGACATTTATGAAGAAGTTTTTGAAAGTAAAGTCATGGGTACGCAGGTAGGCAAACGAGTAAATTTATAGTATAAAGGCAGACGAGAAGTCGGAGAATTTTGGTGACGTCGAGAAAATTACATAAAAATATTTGTGATGCAGCAGTGTTGCCTCCTTTGTTCTGTCCCCCCAATTGGGCATCGCAAACTCAGAAACCGCACGGAGCAAGACAATCAGGCTGCAATGATGTAGATCACTACTTTTTACTGTATTATTGGAGACGAGACTCACGGGTCGACTGAGTTGATAAATGTCCTTTTGTCACGAACTCACCTACAGGGGATTTATAATCTTTTTGTTCCTTGTAAAACTCGTAGTTTTTTTAATTAAAACTGAAAATAGCTTTATGAACAACGACCCGACTATAGCTTTTCCAAAATAAATACTGAAGTATTGAATGGAAAAGTCTAATATCAACATCACTGCAATATTTAAACCTACAAAATAACATATCTGTAGCATATTTTACGATACAAATTTTAATCGAATTTAAAGTTATGTGTGAAAAAAAATATTCGGTGCCGAACTTGGCAATATAACCGAATTTATCAAAAAAATAGTCAACCTGTATTCTACATGGTTGCGTACAAATCCCACAGAAAGCGTTTTAAAAATAAATAACATTTTTGTGTACAAAAAATCCTCTTTGTTTAACAGAGTGTTAACAATATGGGTAGCTTGTAATTCGTTGACACGTCTTTCTGGAAATTCTTAGTTTTAAATACACGAGGAACCTCTAAATACAGTTTATTGTGTCGTTCTGATATTTTTCTTCTATTTTAAACATAAGTGAATTTTAAAATATATATATTATATAAAAATAAATAGCTGTTCGTTAGACTCGCTAAAACTCGAGAACGGCTGAACTATCTTTCCGGTTAGAACTAGATCCAGCCAAACCATAGGCTAATACCAAGTCTAATTGATATCATGCCGGCTACGACTAGATTCATCCAAACCCTGGTGGCAAAAGATACCGGCTAGACCTTGTTTTACCCTAAAGCAGTAGGTTAATTCTAGATTTAGCCTAGACAAAATGGCCACACCTGGTTCTAACCGGCTAAAACTTGGTGTAGCCTACGAGTTTTAGTCGTAACACTAACACACACTTGCATAAAATATGATAGGACCGTTCGCCGGCTCTAATGTTCACAGAGTACTAAATCGGACAGCCGTCGGCGCTTGAATAAAGATTGAAGCCCATTAAAACGGTGCAGTAAATAGAGGCAGACTATATGCGTACGTGGGTTACATGTCAGTGATTACATAATAAAATGTACATCCCTCTATTTATTTATTATCTATGTATAATACCTGCTTTATAATAATTTTACTTTGAAGTTGAAAAAAGAGAAGCAGAAATACGTACAATATCAATAAAATTACATAATGTGGATTCATAATGTACATGAATTCGTTAAGTATAATCATTGTTATTATTATTACTGTTGTTATTTGTGTGCATAATAAAGTATATTTCTTCTTTCTTCGTCTTCTTCATTGCCAACGCAAAAATATTTTTTTCAGTTACATCCGCATAGAGGTTATAAGACATTAACAATCCTATTTAATGGTTATGTAGATGCCTTAAATATTTCCTGTCCCAGTGCGAAACCGGCAACAGCATTATTTTAGGTCGGTATCATGTAATTCCTCGAGTGATTTCGTGCGTAATACAACATGACCTATTGATGTGGGAGGATAAAGGAGGGCAGCGCTGCTGTATAGCCTCTATGCGGATGTCTGTAGGCGTCAGTGGTCATGAAAATGGCTCCCACTGCTCGTTTGCCCCCTATACTATAAAAATGCCGTTACTGGTAATGGCTACACTGTATAACGTGTGTCGTCATGGTCTCGTGTAAGCGAGATGCACTGATCCTAATCGGGTCGCAATGTTACAATAGCACAGAAGTAGAAACAAAACCCAATATTCCGATGCCTCTTTAAACAAGCAAAAAACTTTTTAAAGCCAATTTCGCATCAACAAATTGATAGCTAACAGTGAATAATATTGACGTAACGACGAGAGCTTTAATTTCACGGTGCATTGGCGTCAGTTAGGCATAAACTATACATGAACGTCTTGCCTCTACTTTGTTTGTCTCTCCACAATATACAAGCCTTTACCACGATGCATTTGGTCTGGCGTTAATTGGCTGGTTACCATCGAAACTCGATGTAGAAACTAGAAAATATTTATATTTTTAACCGAGTTTTGATAGTAGCTTGTGTTGTCTCAACATACAATCATGCCACAGTTTTGTATAATCGTTGTAATCGAAATAGAGAGTATGTAATCGAGTTTTAATAGTAAAACTTCCAATGTACAGGAACCGTAAGCATGTTACATTTTTTAATTGACAATATTCAGAATACTTTATCTAGTATCCCCCTCGACGAATCTCCATCTTGTGGTCGTTAGGGGGTTTAGTAACCGTGGCTTAAGCCACCACGCTGAAACCTGGAGGGGTCCCAGGAGGGGACGCTCCGAGTGGGCTTCCCCAGTGTCCGCTCTGGATGCGTCCATGGAGGAGGGGTCGCGGGTGGACAGGTGTCAGGTGCTTTATTTGGCTGGTAGTGACAGTCCTTTGTTAAATATGTATGCTGTGATCACTTCTTATAGGTGTAATCCTTTTTATTTTACTGTTCATAATATGTTAAAAGTAGTGTTCTAAGGTAGTAACCAGTTTAATGTACCAAATAAAAAAAAACTAAAGTCAATAAAGCGAAAAAAGCTATAAGAATATTTTCTTGTATAAAATGATGGGACGACGGGCTCCGGCCACCGTCCGTGCCATTAAGCGATCGTAAAAGCAAATATCGCAATACTTTCACCGTATTGTTAGTGCCGACAGTTTTTGAACTCATTGCCGTTAAACATTTAACGATCCGCATACGCTCACAAATGGAATTGTAGTTCAAATACAAATGGTAAGTTTACGCCGTTATGAAACTGGTTTTATTTGAGAAATTACACATTTTGTTAACAAGTTTATTAACAATTTGTACGTTAACGGTCTAATGTTTTCGCTGCTATTACATAAAAATGTTATATCATTTATATATCCAAACTAGCTATGCCCCGTGGTTTCACCCGCGTAAATTTCGATGCTGTGGAAAATTGAAAATCATCCTATAGCATCCCATTGGAACATTTTTAGGGATAAAAACTATGTCCTATGTGTTAATCCAAGTTACCCTCTATGTGTGTGCCAAATTTTATTAAAATCGGTTCTGCAGTTTTTGCGTAAAAGAGTAATAAACAAACAAACATACAAACTTTTTTATTTATAGTATTAGTAGGATAAGTTAACAAATGGCATTGCATGTAAACTATTTTATTAAAAAAAGGGGCAAACTAGACTTTTTATGACTATTGTCAATTATAGCAGACGTAATGTCCTCTTTTACTCATCTATTTCAAACGGCACTTGGTTACTCACAATACGTACGAAACGTGACAACATAGCCGTCACTTCAAGACAATAACATATAAAGGCTACGTCTCCAATCGGGTCTATTAGGATGCAATGAAGTATTGCCTCTTAATAGACAAGTAATAAAATGCAAAATGGCCGCTTTTGAACTCGTTGCCACTAAACATTTAACGTTCTATATTTTTTATGGTATAGGGGGGAAAAAGAGCAGTCGGAGCCGTTTTCATGACAACCGACGCCCATAGACATCGGCATAGAGGCACTGCCCCCTTTATCCTCCCACCTCCAGGGGCCACTGCCTACTTATAGAACTATGCGGTGAACATGGCTCCGACTCCTCGTTTACACTATATACCATAAAATAACTACTAAGATTCATTACGTATTCAATAATACATTACCTCCACTGACGCACTCTTACGTAAACCTCATGAGTCAGCAAGATATGTGGAGGTTGTTTGGTCACGCTCCAAGTGTATAAAGCACTTAGCGGAGTACAACACAGGTGCACATTGTGCGTGTGTGAAAGTCCAAGTTCAAATTTACTCCAGAAGAAGGAAAAATTTTATAACAAACCTTCGGTCATTTTTAGGATTTCTTAAACAAAATAAGTAGTAGTATAAAATGTGTAGGATGTTTTGATACATATACCTGAAGTTACCTATATTATTTAAGTATTTTTTTAACTTTATCCAAAGGATACACGAGAATTTATTCGAAGCTTTTTCATGACTTCCAACTACCACAAACGTACGCTGGAGAAGAAAATAATATGTACTTTCCTTTTAATTTAGATAATAAAAATAGTATATAAACAATTAGTTAAATATTACAAATGAATGTGGAGAGAGTAAGGTAAGTATGTACCTAATACGTGGCACTGTTCTCTCTATCTACCCCGTAAGTAAACAGGCGTTCAGACGTGTTGTAGGTTTTGATGTTGTTGTTAATTCTTTAAATAATATTATGAGTGAAATAATGAGAGAGTAAAACACACAAATTTATGATATGACAATAAATGAATGTAAGCATGTCATTTTATTTCTGCCGGCTAGTGATATTCTAAGAACGATGATCTACGATCTCTTCGTTACAGTGTACGTAACGTCGTAACGTCGTACGTAGCATGACATATGCTACGTACGACGTTCGTAGCTCCAACGTGATTGGTTTATTATAATTGTACATTTAAAAACAGTTTTTATTTTGGTTCTTATTGAACTGGCCAGTCTATGTATAACTATATATAGATAGATAAAATAAAGATTAAATTGACATTATGTGTGTATATATTGTATAAAATAGCGTAGCTTAAGGTAGACACAAAGCATCAAAAGGGCTGTTTTTACTTGTCTTGTTAAAGACCCCTATGGTCTTAAGAGTAGAAGAAGCACTCTAGTCCCTAACTAAAGTGAGCTTTCTGAGTATAAAATTTTATTTTACTAGAGAATTTTTTATTTCAAACTTTAAAATAATAATGTCTCTAATAAAATATCTGAACCAAACACTAAACTGTGCATAAAAGAAAATTCCCAATCAGTTACAACTATAATAACTACTACAACATATTATTTACAACTTTACACATTCTGTGTCAACAAATTTGTAATTTACCTATTTGGTAAGAGGTAGTGCCACACTGCATGCTTGCATGCTGTCGAATTGGGCCGGCACGACCGGGGAGGTACCTCTCGCTTACACGAGACCGGCGTGAAGTGACAGCTGTGCTGTGGCGTTTCGTGCAGTGTGTAAGTAGCCGGTGGCCCATGGAGGTGGGAGGAGAAAGGAGGGCAGCGCATCTGTATAGCCTCTATGCGGATGTTTGTGGGCGTCGGTAGTCATGAAAATGGCTCCGGCTGCTCGTTTGCCCCCCTATATCATAAAAAAAAAACCTACCTATATAGCTATCATTTTGTGAAACAAAGGGGTTTCTATGCCCACAAAAACTTATTTATTTTTAGAATGCTTTCGGTCGGATTTGTACGTGTATGTAAAAATTTGTTGATATTTCCGCGTCCAATAATTTGTTTCACACATAACTTCAAATTCGATTAAATTTTATAACATGAAACACGATATACAGTTATAGTTAGTTTAAAGCGTGAATATTGTATTGATGGCCAGATTAAAGTTTATTGCATTGGATATTCTAGTAAGTTTTGGAAAGCTATATTTTTGTTCTGATTTTAATTACTTTCAGTTACAAAGCAAAAAAAAACTGCCCAAAGATTCTGAGCCTTCAATGAGTATATATTTCTTTGTGAAAATTACAACTGTGAAGGACGTGACGGTGAACTACGCAAGTAAACATTAGCTTGTATTAGTAGCCGGAGAATCATGGAGGAGAGAGAGGAAGGAGTGCAACGCAACGATGTAACCTCTATGTAGTCGTCAGTCGTCGGTAGTCATGAAAATGGCCCTCGACTTCTCGTTTGGCTGAACCGTAACGACAAAAGAAAAAATTAAAAATACCAAAATTAAAATATACGTTTCATTTCTGACCCGCATTATATACGCAAATCTGCAGATCGACAAAGAATCGGCAATCGCATTAAAAATACAAACACATTTGCATTTGAATTGTTTTTTTGGTTCAACATTAAAAATATTTTTTATGTATATTGTTACTAAGGGCGATTTTATCGCCACATTGAATGTGTTGTTAGGATGACAAACCATGATTTTCATGTATCAGTGATGTGAAAGAATTTATCCAGATTAGAACTTTAAAAGACGACGTAGACTTACTACTTTGTATTTAAAAATCAAGACAGTTATTAACTACCTATAATCTATATAGCAGATCTCAGAATTTTCTTTTACAAGAATTAGCAAAAATAACGGCAGTGATGTATTAATCCCGACATGATATTATTTTCAAAATTATGTCTATCGGAAGGAAGTTAATTTTAAAATTAGTTTACAGGTCTTAATTATTTCAAATTTAATGAGAAAGCGATATTTATAGATGAACTTTAAATCTTTATATTTTGTCTGGATGTGTGAATGTTTGAAGATCTTGAGCTCACTTAACGTTAAGTGATTAAAAGGCTTGTTTACCTTTTTTTAACATAATATATTTTCTCATTTCGTTTTGTGATAAAAAGTGTCCTGAATATCAAAAATGAGTTTCAAATATATTAGCAAATATTTTCTTCGGATTTTGCAAAGTTACCCACAATAGAGCGGCATTTGTTTTTGTGTCAGCCCGCCCCGAATACCTGGTGATTTACTCACGGGCGTTTCAATTAGCCAGTCCAAGTGGGCTTATTTATCGCACTCTTTCCATTTTCTATACTATATCCGGATACTATTTATACATTGCGGGTCCGATACGATTTTCATCTCCTGATTGTACACGAACTCGCTCAACCTATAAAACTCGCATCGTGTGAGCGAGAAGTACTTTCAGATTGTATCTTATATAATATGCAATACTGCACTAATATCACTACCTCTTAAATTTATTTCTAAATCGTGTCGTGACGTATAAAGTCGGCTCAATTTGAAATGGAACGCGGTCGCACGTCGCGGTTAATTCTCGACTTGTCCGAGTTCTGATTTAGACTGAAAGCTTCGGCCAGTACTCATTTGTTAAAGGAGCAAACATGTTTTCGTGTGGACCAGGTTTTAATGGATGCTCACCGATATATTATCGTGTGTCCGTGTATCGTTGTGTATACAGGTTTATATACGAGGCGGTGCGTTGCCATGTTGAAACTGAAGTGAGTTCAAGCAATATAAACTAATCATTGCATATAGCCTCTGATAAGGTAAGGATGCGTTTCAGCGTGTATGTAATACTTTTCCTTCTACAATGTTAAGTTTGAGTCGGACTCGCACACCAAGGCCGATGAAATATTCGAGCACGACAATATAATTATATTTTTTCTATGGTATTATATCTATAAATATCAATATTTGCTATATTTGCATATTTTAATCACGCTTTTCACTTAGTCTAATAATTAAAGGTCGCCGAAAAGTCAGTTTGTTTTAAGTTTTTTTAACAACAATAGCATCCGCTTAATAACATTCTACGAGCGATGGTCTACGATCGCTACGCTACAGTCTACGTCATGCTACGTGCTACGTTCGTAGCTCCAACATGCTCGTCTTACTATTACATATTTCACTACAATTGTTATTATGGTTATTATTTAGCTGTTGTAACGTCATCCATAATGTATCTATATACATTAAGATTAAATTAACATTGTGCGTGCATAATATTAGAATAGAATAAAGTAGCTTCAGTCAGCTACGAAAGTGTTATTCTGATCCCATGTAAACGAATTGTAAAACTATTCATATTGTTAACATTCTATCAAACGAAAGAACTTTTTTGTGCACAAAAATTTGATTTATTTTTAGTACGCTTGCGGTGAAATTTGCACACTACCCTGTGCATAAGTTTATTTTTGAAGTAAAACTTCTATACACACGCTTGGGGAGTAAGCTGGCGAGAGCATTACAAAAAATCATACACCGGGCGAGGCCAACGGAAGTTATTATTCAAATTCAAATTCTATTAACCCTAGAATACAAATTTTAGTCGATTCGACTAACACTGTCCCGAAATCTTGCTGTATTTTTGTAAAGAATGCTTGGACGTGTATTTTCGTGTCAACTCAGTCGTCAGTTGAAGAATTACGGGAATGACGGAGTCGAGAAGGTACCTTCCTCCATTTTGGAAATAATTCGTTCTTATTAGTCGATCGACTAATGATTAGTATTCACGTAACACTGTAACTTTGTTGATAAACGAGTTTGTGTGACTTATTGGTTTATTTATCGTACTTTATTTAATATTAGATTTAAAATGACTTCTTCGCTACCCCGCTATAACCGTAATTATACTGGCGAAAAATTGGCAAGATATTTGTAATGTGGTGATGTGGAATCTGCTGGAAATGAGACAAAATATGAAGAAGATAGCCCAACGGGGTAATATCTTCTCATGTATGAGATCTTATATTAAATTGTAAAACGAATTAGCTCAGAGATAATGGCGAGACGTTTAAGCACGTTATTCACGCCTTGGTTCCAGATAGTTCAGGAGAAAGTACCACTAGTTTAATTGAAACTTCTGGTTTGAAAAAGCGAAAAATATGTAGCTATTGTCCGTATAAAAAAAATCGCATTACCAAATCTATGAGCGCACAAAGTGCACCCGAAATTAATGTGGAGAACATAAAGTTGAAATATGTGTCAACAGCAATTAAAACAATTTTTTTTCTTTTGTATTTTTAAAACATTGTTCTTTAATATTTGAGTTTAATTAGATAGATTTTCCAGTTATTTTTTTTTATTTACTGAGACTGATGTTTATGTCTTACCAAAATAATTCATAAATACTTTAACTGTGTTGATAACTAAATAAATATTATAAACTAACTTTGTTTATTATTTTATATTTATATGTAAAGTAAAATAAAGCAATATTAAAAAATATATAAAACATATATTATGTATTTATACTATATAATTAGGCAGGTTTATATAGATGATAATCGAAACGACTAATGATTAGTATTTCCGTATAAAAATATGATTTATATTCTAGGGTTAAGTTAAACTTTTTTGTATTTAAAAAAATAAATATCATATGACATGTTGTGTCATTGAAACTACGGTAATGAATTTGTATATTAAATCAATCATTACGTTTTACTTGAGTTGTTTGGTCTAAAGCACTTTTTTATATAAATTTGTGTATTTTGAAGCGTTCAATATTAAAATACAATTTGTTTAACACATGAGTTTAAAATTGATTAACATGTTTATTATGAAAATATGCTATAAAGTTTCAGTTATTTTATTGGCTCTGATTGTCAGGATTGTAATTTTACTCGCATTCATTAATTAAGTATTGTTTGTAAAACTACAGTTATTGTTTATTAAATATTTTTTTAATTTAGTTATGAAAAAATATGATTATTAGAAAATGTTTTTAAAATAATACAATTTCTCACGTAATAACCACGTTTAGAAATAGGCATGATGCAGTTACGTTTCGTTCGGTTTGTATGAGTGATATTCATTAAATTATTTAATATTAGATGAGATGAAGTACGACAACATATCTGTAAGGAAAGTTCTTGTTGGATATCGGTAGTCACCACACCCTCCCTCCGCCTCTTCTATATTTAAAATGATTTTTTGTCTGCATTTCCTATATAGAATCGTATTTTTTAACCTTTTTCATAAATGTGCCAAGTTGGAACACAATATCTTCCTTGCAGCGGTTTTGCATGAAGATAATATAATATTAGGAAGTTATCTATTCTATGGTCGCCAAGTTAGATCTATGAATATCTTTGAATAATATTAGCTCATTATTAAAAATAATATTTAAATAAATAAAAAAAGAAATATTTTTCCTGTATCTAAAAATGTGAATCGGAGAAACAACATTATATTATGATTATATTCGAAACAAGGTTATTTCTAATTACAAAATACTTGCAAACTATAAAATGGATCAGGCGATAAAAGAATATTATGACCATAACTGGATTGAAATTGCATGCTTGCATGCAATCGAATTAGGCCGGCACGACCGGGGAGGTACCTCTCGCTTACACGAGACTAGCGTAAAGTGACAGCTGTGCTGTCGCGTTTCGTGCGGTGTGTAAGTAGCCGGTGGTCCATGGAGGTG
>LUGF01056339.1:86661-98624 GCA_001625245.1 Calycopis cecrops | reverse complement strand
CGATTGAATCCGAAACGAAGTAATTCGCCAGAGAACTAGAGTAACCGACATAGCTACTCGGATTAGCAAGCTGGTGTGGCTGTGGCAGGGTGTGGCAATGAGCCAGTCATATCTACCGCAGAACCGATCGTTGGGATCGACTGGTTCAAGAGTGGAGACCGCGTACCGACAAACGTAATGTAGGACGCCCTGTGACTAGATGGAGTGACGACATACGCAAAGCTGTGGGCAGGAAGTGGGAAAGGTTAGCCGAAGATCGTGGCCAGTGGCGTGCTGTGGGAGAGGCCGCCATCCAACTGTGGACTGCAATAGGCTGATGATGATGACGTATTAACTAATTAAATTCTGTAACAATGAATAGACATTTTATTTTGAAATTCGTTTCTGGTAACACTGGTGGTAATTAAATATAGATAATAATTGAAAATAGATGCATTAGCTTAGAATTATAATATTAATATTGTATGACTAACGTCTTGTATGAATTAATTATTTGAATCGTAAGGTAAAAAGAAGATTTACGTGCTGCAGCCGATCGGCCTGGATACATTTAACAGGGGATCGTTTGTCGTGGCGTTCATTGAAGGAGGTCTTTGTTCTGCAGTGGACTGATAAGGGTTGATTATTATGATAATAGTGATGATGAAATATTAATCTTTAACTTTAACTCTGGTCAAATCTATGAATTAACTTACCGATGAGTCTATTATGAACTTAAATGGCCATTAAAATAAAATTTAGAAAGAGGAAGTGCCACACTGCATATTTGCATGCGGCCGAATTGGGCCAGCACGACCGGGGAGGTACCTCTCGCTTATTCGAAACTGGCGTAAATTGACAGCTGTGCTGTCGCGTTTCGTGCGGTGTGTAAGTAACCGGTGGCCCGGGGAGGTTGGAGGAGAAAGGAAAGCAGCGCATCTGTATAGCCTCTATGCGAATGTCTATGGGCGTCGGTAGTCGTGGCTCCTACACCATATCCTTTGGGCCGCTACACCATAAAAAAAATATATATATTTTCATAGATATATTATCTACTACATAACTAACAAATATTTATGTTGTAATTAATATTCAAGAAGGTACTGTAAATAATATGTAAAAGTGCAATCTGTAAATTGGCTCTAGATATTAATAACTAGCTTCCGCCCGCAGCTTCGCCCGCGTGGATTTCGAAATTAAAAAATGGAGTTATTATACATAATATATATTCCTCTTGAATCACTCTATCTATTAAAAAAACCATCAAAATATGTTACGCAATTTCAAAGATATGCATACAGATACAAAGAGATTTGCATACAGACACACAGATATGCATACAGACACACAGAAGATATGCATACAGATACAAAGAGATATGCATACAGACACACAGACGGCGGAAAGTGACTTTGTTTTATACTATGTAGTGATAATATTATCTGTTTAGTAGTAAATGGATAAATAATTTTGTCTAATTTTAATCTGATTTAAATCCCTTTGGAACTATTATAAATGACATTTATCAAGTAATGTCAGCTCTGAGCAGATCACAGATTTGCGTTGCCCGAATTTATAAGTATAATGAAAGTGATTTATGAGTACCAAAGTAATAAATTTATCAAAATTATCCCTGTCGAAAATTATTTAATTTTAAAATTTGGTTACAAGTTAGATTAGACTGATCACGATTAGACGACGCGAGTTTGCTGACATAGCGTAATAAAACCCATTAACCTCTTAATTAAATATCGTAGTCGAAACGCTGAATATTTGTAGTGATCTAGGGTTGAAGTTAAAGAAAGAGAAATATTTTACAGAACTTATTATCTTTGTATATATATAACTTTGTATTTGATTGTGTGGATGTTATGAGATCTCCAATTAATGAGTATTAAGTAATTTTACGGCTCGTTAACTCCCTTTATTTAAATGAAAGAGAGCCACATATAAATATCAGGAATACCTCATACTGCAACACTGCGCACTAATGGGAAACGTAACGTAATCGTATCGTCTTCACTTCTCTAGGCGAGGCGTTTACGATCCCTCTCCGACTTGATAAGTGTGCGGCGACCATTACACGTCACGGATCCGTTACGGTATTTATTCTCCCCCGAATCGACTTCGTTATCCACATGGATTTCGTACTAATGACTTGCAGGTACGATTCGATTGCAATTTAGGAATTTACTAACTTTTACATAAAAGTGTACACAGACTTTCTCTCTCTAAATTCATATAGTAGTATTTTTTTTCCAACGAGCCCACTTGTATTCCGAAACTTTTATTGGCTACCGATGTCCATTGCCGTCTCCGTAGAGGTTATACAGACCGTCAACCTTTTAAGCCGTTACCCTGAAAGCGAGGGGTATCTTTCGATTTTATCCCCCTATTTAAGCTGCAATACGGCAATAACAGCACTACTCCTTACACGTCCTTTGTGTTTATATCATATCGTGAGCTGTAAAGTTGGCAAAATTTGAAATGGAACGCGGTCGCATTTCGCGGTTAATCCTCGAATTCTGATTTAAACTGAGAGCTTCGGCCAATACTCGCTTGTTATATGAGCGTACTCGTTTGGAATAGGTTTAATGGATATTCACCGACATATCGTGTGTCCGTTTATATTTTGTTAATGGAGGTTTTCATACTAGACAGTACCTTGTTGTATAACAGCTAAATCGAGATTGTATGATATATAAGTATACAGCTGCAGCAGATATCTCATTTCTTTTCTGTCACAGTCTTCGTGAAATGAGATTTATGAATGACACTTGCGATAAAAAAAGAGAATAAAAAAATATCTTACGGGTATACCGCACGAAAGGCGACAGCACAGCTGTCACTTCACGACGGTCTCGTGTAAGCGAGAGGTATCTCCCCGGTTGTGCCGGCTCAATTCGGCTGCATGCAAATATGCAGTGTGGCACTACGTCTTACTAAAATGTAGTCAATACAGTATGGCACTGCCTCTTAATAAACAAGCAGCAAAACATTAGTACCGACCGTTTTTCAACTCGTGGCCATTAGACATTTAACAACCCCCATATTCACACAAATGTAATTGTAGTTCAAATACAAACAGTAAGTTCACGCAGTTATGAAACTGGTTTTATTTGCGAAACTAAACATTTAATAACAGTTTGAGTTAAGTTTGCTAACAATTTGGCTAGTCTTATGTTTTCTCTGCTTTTACTTATAAATGTTATTAGCTTTGGCAGTTTGTAAACACGAATACTCTAGCTGTATTTACTATCAGATATAATATTGTATATTCTTAACAAGTTAGGGATAAAATCCTTTAAATCCAAAATTAATTATTTTGAAAACTTAAAGAATGATTGACAAAACATTGCAGTTATGCCGGCGTAAGTTTAAATTGTCGAAGTAACAGTTTAAATATTATACGTTTCGGCTTCATACTCACCAAACATACACCGAAGGAAATAAAATGTAGAGTCAATTCAGAGGAATAGGAATACAAACACGGTGATACGAGACTATTAAACATACATATAGCTTGTATAAATTTCATTGGATCATCTATGTCAATAATTAGTTTTGTGTACCCATATGTTTTGTTTCATTAATTAAAATATTGACCGAAACCGCAAATTGTTATTTAAAAATTTTAAGGCGTTTAATTAATTTATTTTCTTTACTAGAAAAAAATATTAACGACATTAAAATATTGAGTGTTAATAATAACAAATAGTTTTATTAAGGTTCAGTCAGAAAAAGTCTAGTCAAGTTTTTAGTAGTGCAAGTACACTAGTTTTAGATGTGCACATTAATGGTGCACCATGAAAATTAATCTAATGACATCTCACCTTAACACCCGTTAACTCGTTTATGGAGGTGTAGGAAAGTTAAAAATCTACATACATACAATTGAAACATAATAAAACTACCTCCGTAATTTATCAATTTATTTGTTGAAAGAAAAACCAATTTCTATAACATAAAAAAGACTAAATCTAGTATACAAAGCAATAAGCCAAACAAAGGTTTTTACAAATAGAAACTCAAAGAATTATAAAATGAACATGGTTTGCTCAGTGGTTACAAATTTATGAAAAGTTATATGAGTTCTACAATAACAATCATTTTATGTATGTTTTTTTTAAATGTGTTGTGACAGTATACACCTTGTCTGATTTACTCCACCATGAAATATGTCAATTACTTGAAACATTTTTGATAAACTATTAAAATTTTAAATTTTATTTTCAATATTAATAATAACTCAACTGCTACAGTTAGTATACCTTTTGGGCTTCAACACAGTCACTTCATTCGAGTTGTTGAGTCTAAGACTTCTTTTCTAAGAGTCAGAAATATTGTCTCAGCATTATGTTATTACGGTTTAATATTTATTCAAAAATATATTATCTCCATCGAGGTACTTAAACGTATACGTAATGAGTCAGCAAGATATATGGAGGTTGTTTGGTCACGCTCCAAGTGTATAAAGCTCTTAGCGGACTACAACACAGGTGCAGATTGTGCGTGTGTAAAAGCCCAAGTCGAAATTTATTTCCGAAGAAAATAGAATTTTATAACAAAACTTAGGTCAATTTTTATATTTCTATTCCAAAATGTGTACACATATTTCTTTTCTTTAAAATAGATAGGATTTATATATTAAATCATGTTCTATAAAAGATCTTCTTTTTATAGTAAATGAGTCAATGGGCTATCGGATGTTTAATGACCACCATTTACCATAACATTTTGTATGGCTACAAAGGGTTTATCATCCAAGATCAAGTAAACACGATGAAACAAATTTGTTTAACTTTATTAAAGCACTCAAGCGATGCCGTAGCTATGTGAACCAGGTCAGCATAGTTTAACTTACAGTTAAGTAAGGGCATCATCATAAATTTTCAATTCAGTCCAGTATCAATAAACATTATTGTACTTATAATACTTCTTTATTTCAAATTTCAAAACACACGAGTTTCTAAAATAAAAGAGTATAGTCTCTTAATACAATAAACTGTGTATAAAAGGGGGTTTTCATGCATTTAAAAGTACATATTCTATCCCGTGTCAAAGAATTACAAGCTACCCATTTTGTTAACACTCTGTTAAACAAAGGGGCTTTTTTGTGCACAAAAATGTCATTTATTTTTAGAACGCTTGCGGTGGGATTTGTACGCAACCCTGTGAATAACTTTTTTTAAATAAGTTCGTTTATATTGCCGCGTTCAATATCGAATAGTTTAATTTACACGTGACTTTAAATTCGATTAAAATTTTTATTCCGAAAACACGCTATAAAGCTAGAGTTATTTTGAAAGCGCGAAAATGGGTCTGATGGTCAATATAGATTTTATTGCATTAATAAATCCAGTATTTTTTGGAAAAGCACTGAACTTATTGTTGATAAAATATATAGTTTTAGTTCTGAAAACATTGGAGTTTTATTAAAAAAAACGATTTTGGTGAATATACAAATAATAACATAGCTGTTTCCTGTCTTAATAACCACGTTTAGTAATAGCCATTATTTCCAGCTTCGTTCAGTATTTTGTTATTATGTTAATTATTGGATAAAGTAAAGTAAGATAGCAAATCTGCAAGGAATATAAAACAACACTGAAATTAAAAAGCATGTTTTAATTTAATTTTTTCGATATGAGAGTGTATTAATGTTTCAAATAACTGCAATGTAATACCTAGTGTCTTTATTGTTATTCAGTTAAAACGTAAAAGAATTGGAACGGTGAATCAGGGGAAGGCTTATAAGTTTTTAATATTTATTCAAAGAATAGCGAAATATTACAAAGTCGAAACATCCTCAGAAGAGAGTATTAAAATGTTATCAATACGCATTACAAAAATCTATCCAATCGAAATCAAAAACATAATTTTATTAAAAATTTAAATTTAAGACGTTTTACCAATATTTTCATGTGATACACCATAAAGTGTCGTTTTAACCACAACATCTATTTTTTAACATTTATCAACACGATTTACCAATAACCGTTTTCAATATTGGCGACTAGAAATAGAATTTTAAGATATTTTATTATTTTGGATGAAATTTGCTAAATGCATCGACACAAAAATATAAAAACGGCAGGAACTATATAAGTGACATAAACTAAAACTTAGGGCTTACAATAAAACAAATTTTTATTTAGAGATTAAAGTGAAATAATAACATTTTAAATGCATATACACTTTTCATAGGCGACAAATTCAGTGTTCTCTTTTGATTTGCAGCCATACGAACTGGTATCGAAATCAATATAAGCGACGCATACCTCCCTGTGCAGTGACTGTACGTGTAAACTTGCGGGGACATACACGGCTTTATAACGACCACTTTGAAATGAAATTTCGATAAAGTTTTCACCAGAAAATTATAAAAGAATAAAATATTTTTTCTTGTTCATTTGTTTTTCCATTGTAATTATAAACATACAATAATTATATTATACATAAACAGTATAATATTGAGCAATATAATGGATACAACATATTGTATACAATATCAACCCATTAGAAGTCAATTTTGAATTTTTATACTATAAACTATCTTTAAAAGGTTATGTACTTTTAAAAACTCATCAGTACAGAAAATATTATTTTTTGATTTTAGCAAACAAAATATACCTACATGACTAGGTTAAACTCATTATGATTTAAATTACAGATTGTCAGAATTTAGTTTCACCGATGTAAAATGTTAAAAGAAACGAAAACTCTATTAAAATTCTGTCCCGACTTAAATATACGGCACTCTATCTCTGACTCGAAATTATTTTCATGGATAAACAGCTGCATATTTGCATCTTGTTAGTAGTTACTGGGTCAGCTGCATGCATTAGGAGTTTTTTATTAAAACATATCCTTTGCAATGCAATGTTATTTTTAATCTACAATTCTTCTCTGTTACAATGAGAATGATTTTATCTTTGTTTTACTAATGTTTTTGTTTTTGATTAAACTTATTTTAAAATATCTGAATTATGTTACGTTTTTTATAGTATAAGAATGTAAACAAGCAATAACATGATCGTTGTGGTGTCTACTAAAACCCAAAAATATCCGTAGAATGACGCAGTCAATAAGAGAAAATACAAAGAATATATAAAACATCCGCATATAGATACTGTAAGAGGGAGTACCTCCCCGGTCGTGCCGGCCCAATTCAGCTACCTGCACGCCTGAAGCGTGGCACTACCTCTTACAAAATCGGTATATCTCTTATTACGGCTTATCGCAAATGAACAGCCTTTGGCTGATTACATCATTAAATAAGATTTATGTCAGGACACGACGCCACCCATTTCGTACAACGCGTGAGACGTCAAGTAATACCCAATCTGTTCCGCTAGGTGTCTTATTAACGTTTATTATTTCACCACAGAGGCAAAACTGTTAAAATAAATGTAACACTAATAATAAATTTGTAATGCTTTACCGTCATTACTTTGCAGCTAAATTGAAAACGCATAATTGGATACCTCTTGTAGTAGAGGCGTGAAGCCTAGTGATGCAGCTCGATAGGCTTATATCGACAGAACTACCTATCTATAGTATCAATATTTTTGATGATCTACAATAGTATCGATACTATCAATAGTGTCTAACTGTGATAGTATAGATAGCACAGCGACTATCAATGTTAGATACTATCGATAGTATCGATACTATTATATACGTCAATAGTATAGCCATATTTTATGGCATCGATACTATCAAAAATATCAATACTATCGATATTCCTATCGATATCCCAAGTGACTTTCGAGGTCAACTATCGATAGTTCGGCAGCGCTTGTGAAGCCTAGCGTGAGGCGTATACCTATACTGTAACGCTTGACGTACTTAGTGAGAGTTTGGTAACCAATTCGAACGATGGAGTAGAGAAAAGCAACGAATCATCTTCGTGGTAGTCACTTTATTTCCTTACTTGTCCACCTATTTAAACGTTTATTTGTTTATATTCTTGAAATATTTATTTTCATTTTATTTGCAAAGGAAAGGGCCTACACGCCTTGGTATTTATCCTACCTTCTGCACCTGACTGCACTTACGAGCATGCCTGTAAATACTTAGTCTTTGAGAAAAGTATTTTATTTTTGCTTATTTTATGAGTACACCTTTAAAAGAGCTTCTGAAAACTTCTCAACTCCAGCCCCCTTATTAATGAACATAGATTAATTTTATCCAAGCATTAACCTAGTATCTGTCGAATTCCATACCGTTCATGTACTTATTAATATGCAATTTGATAGATGCCAGTTTAATACAAGGTTAATGTTTGGATGAAGTTAATCTATGTTTATTAATAAGGGGGTAAGAGTGGGTGAATACGAATAGAAATGTAATAGGGTATTCAAAACTAATTAACAACTTTGTCATTTGCTGTTTATTATATTTTGGTCCCTTGTAGAGAGTTAATATTTAATTTGTCAAAGTTCAAAACTATTATCAAATATCCATATTTGTTATTTACATATTACTTGCGATATTGGTTATCAGATCGAAACCCTGGCCTTTATATGTTTGTCTGAAAGTAAATATAATGTGGTAATGGTATTGTATATATGTATATTAGCTGGGTTCTAATACTTTTTTATGATATAGGGATGGGGGGGGCAAACGAGTAGTCAGAATTTTCATGACTACCGAGGCCTATAGACATCCACATAAAGTATGTTATACAGATGGGTTGCAGCTTACACACCGCACGAAACGCGACAGCACAGCTGTCACTTCATGCCCGTATCGTGTAAGCAAGAGGTACCTCCCCGGTCGTGACGGCCCAATTCGGCTGCATGCAGCGATCTTATCTGTGAATAAATATATAATATAAGTAAAATCTCTATTCTCGACGATGACGAAGTTCTAATTCAGCTTGAACATTAGCAGTTAGCCAGTTTGCTTATGAATTTGCTATAAAATACATTTAACGACAAGTTAATGTGTCTGTTTGGGAAGATGCAGACACATTAATGTCTATTTAGCCTTGCTAGTAGGTACATGTCTGATTATGGATTAAGTAAATAGCCAAGTTTCAGACAATGCTTTGTATGAATACTGCAACCAAGCTTAGATTGTGCAACCATTAAGGCATGCGCAGACAAAGGACTTGCCGCGGACTTTTTTGTCCGCTGAAATAGGTCGCTTAAAACTATATCGAGTTACGCAAATGAGGGATTAAAAGCAAGCGGTACTTTGCATACATTTTGGTCCGCGGACTTTTTGTCCGCAAACAAAAATCTCTCGTCTGTGCAAGCCTTTAAAATCGGAGCTGAAAATCACGGTTTTATCGAAACATACTATATTTTATGTTATTCCAAATTCTAATTTCAATCATCATTATCTTAGTTACAAGTGCCAAGTTACATTACATTCGAATTGGACGTGCACTACCGGGTAATTGTAATGAGAGCGACTGTCGACTCGCGCGCACGACGATGTGTCGGCGTGTCGAGAACTATAACGCGAGTGCATGGCGCTTTCACGAAATAAATTCGAATAATACCGAACTATTATTATTACAAAGTTGAAATATATGGAATTTGAAATTATCAAATTATTGCAATATAACCTTAAAAATTAGGAACTGGAAAGAAATAGGCTAAATTTTTAGTATCAATATGCGTATGAATCGCATAATCTGGACAGGCAACAAATTACGTATTTTCGGATGTACCTACGTACTCATCGCTATGAAAACATATTTAGTGCCAAATTTCATGACTCCAGGTCAGCGTAAAGTACCCTTTAGGTTTAATGGGTCTTTGCGAGCGTGAAGATTTGTGGTGCAAATAAAAATATTTATTGCGTCGATCGTGTAGGTAAGCGAGAGGTACCTCCCGGCCATGCCAACCTAATTAATCTGTGCCATGTCACCTCTTCCTAAAATTAATAATTGTCTTTCAATTATGTATTATAAACATTTATAAACATTTGTTACCTTTGTTATTAAACTAGTCGATCTGTGCCTACTTCTTTAGGCGTCAAACATAAAAATAGTTCATGACAAAATATAGACTAAGTTACAAATATTTCCGTGTGCGTTGTATATACTGTTTCTTTATATTATGTATTGCTTGTAATATGTTGTAATGTGCACAATAAAGAATGTATTTCGATTTGATTACCCCGCTCAGTTGCATTCTTTGATAAATAGCTGGCTATTTCCTTACATTTTAGGCCTATTTACCTACATTTTATATACACTTCCACATTATAACTTATCATTATATTACATTAACATTCGCTTATATATTCTGTAAAAAATAAATTGTGAGACTAACTATAATTTTACGTCAGCACTACAGATTTTTTATCCGTTTTTAAAAATACCGAATATATTCTGAAACATGTATATACTAGTACAGTACTAGCAGTAATAGTATAGTAGTAGTAATCAATAAATTGAATACTGCTATTTTCTATACCGTAATGTGTTGTAAAAAGTATTTCTTTACATAAAAAAAATCTTTCGATAAAATAGAAAGCGCGCTTGTTTTATTTTGTTCGGCACCTGTTAATAATGGAATTTGTAGGCTCCATCACAATGGCGGAGCTGGCGAGCTAGCATGACTATTCATGTAGCTTTTGTGGAATTTAGAGCGCTTCGATTGTTGTCGCCGAATTGTTCTTTTCACCATCACCATCGTTAATATATGTTTTTTACAGCGGGGACAATGATTGATCGATAAATAACGGTGGATTACCGAAAGGTATTATTTTAACAACATTTCAACGATAACATATTTAATATTTGTAAATAAATTAAAAATTAGCAAATATCCAACAGATATAAATACGAAAGTTTGTTTTTCTATATTATAGGGGCCCAGCGAGCAGGTGGTTACTGACTACCGCCGCCCATAGACATCCGCAAAGCTACATTTACTTGCCAAATGGTAGTAGGACAAGTCTTACAGATCAGAGTTGACATCTGATGCCTAAGTTTTCCTTATTGATAATCCGCAGCACTCTACCTTCGGTTATATGCTTGTAGCTGTCACTAAGTCATGACCGTAATGTCAAACATCCCTCTCTCTCTTGTCATCTGTACCTAACCATGGCATCATCTATGGTATGAATATTCAGTACCTATACAGTCTATGACTAAACTCTATGTTTAGTCATAGACTGTATACTGAATATTCAACTTAAACACTAAACAAGTATGTTTGTTTCTTATTCTTTCTCTTAAAAGATACTGTTTTTTTATTACTCGTACAAGACCAAGCCCTGTCGCCCTCTGGGACAGGCCCAGCAGTGGACATCTTCTGGCTACTGCTTTTGATGATGAAGATCATGACCAGCCTTAGGCTGCAGCACGATGTCTTAAGCCTCTTTAGCGTTTAAAGCGGACGATGCAGGCGACGCGGGTGGTGCGGGAGGGGGCGCGGTTTTCATGACTAGGCGTCCATGCAATTCAATAAGGTGCTTTAAACGCTTTAGACGCTTAAGACGCTTTAAACGCGTGCCTCCAGGCGCTAACACAGATAAAAATTACAATGTGGAATAACATAATAGTAGTTTATGCAACTGTCATATAAAGAAGGGTATTAAAACACGAGTGTGAATTTTTGAAACGAGCGAAGCGAGTTTCAAAATAGTACCTCACGAGTATTTTAATACCCGTGTTATATGCAGTTGCATACACTGCTTTATCTTCACTAATGCAATTAATCAATTAATCAAACATTGCGAAACATTAAATTCACGCGTATTGCCCCATTCGTTGTTTGACCGACGAGGCGACGACTGCTTTACCGACGATTTAAAATGTAATGTTCTTTGAAGATAAATATTTTTATTAAATACTTTATTTATTTATTTATTTATTTAATCATTTATGCACACTAAAAATTTACATAATAAACTTATTATCTAAAATGCTGGCACAAAGGTACTACTTATTCCATCATTTTGGAATTTCTTCCAGTAGTCCTACTACAGGAAAATCTGATGGTGACTAGCAAAGATAG
>LUGF01056339.1:72272-85036 GCA_001625245.1 Calycopis cecrops | reverse complement strand
TGTAACACCCGCATGATGTCGCGTCAAGGATGACACGTTGGTTGGCAAAAATTAGATTCACCAAAAAGTGTAACAATGGGCAAATTTAATTTTCTCCCGAAATTTTGTATCTTTCTTTATGAAAGCTAAAATGTCTCCTTCCTCATGGTACCGTGTTACGATATAAAAATATGAAGGGAATTTTTTATTTCGCGCTCTTCTAATAAACAAAATAGCAAAATAAATTCGCTGGCATCTAATGACGCTTTTGTGAACATGTCTAGAGAATTAAATGGTTTTGTTACTTTAATACGCTTCCCTTCATTTCTTATCAATTATATTTTTATTCAAAAAATCTTTTTTCATTACGGAAAAGCTGAAAAGGTGTTATAAGCCAGATGGTAGCTACGAAGTAATATAAATTAATATTTGATAATTTGAATAAATAATATATTTTTATATACCTACTAATCGCATTTTATTTGTTTGATAGGGAGTTTTAAGTTATCAATCACTACTAGAAGTGAACGGGGATCCATCAGCCTTTTACCTTTTTTAACTTAGTAAGGGGTAGTGCCATATTAACTTAGCAAGAGATGTATGCTGGCATGCAGCCGAATTGGGCCGGCACGGTCGAGGAGGTACATCTCGCTTTTTTTTTTTTTTAATACAGTACAGGGGGCAAACGAGCAGTCGGGTCACCGAGATGATGGTGTTTTCCGACGCCCACAGACATATACAAGACCAGGGGTTTTGCAGTTGCGTTGCTGGCCTTTAAGATGAGAGTAGGCTCTTTTCTTGAAGATCCCTAAGTCATATTGGTCCGGAAATACCGAGGGCGGCAGCTGATTCCACAAAGAAGTAGTGCGCGGGATGAAGTTGCGTTTATAGCGCACAGTAGTGGACTAGATACCGGTAGAAATTTGAATTTAGACGCGAAGTTCGATAGTGAAATTCAGTTGCAGGTATTAGTCCGAATAATTCCTCGGAACACTCCTCATAGAAAGTACGGTAAAAGATGCACAGCGAACTAACATTTATCCGTATGGCAAGTGTATGAAGCTTGCTGGAAAGAACTTGGTCGTCGACGATTCGAGTTGTGCGACGTTGGATGTGGTCAAATGGTATAAGCTGGTATTGAGGTGCGCCTGCCCAGAGATGACAACAGTACTCCATGTGGGGTCTAACCTGGGCTTTACGTAGTTTCATACGGTGGGCCGGCGTGAAGTATGCCTTCGCCCTACTCAGCATACCAAGCTTTTGCGATGCTAATTTAGCTTTCGCCTCCAAATGACCGCGGAACTGAACATCGCTCGATATGGCAACGCCAAGTATTCCAATGCTAGCTGTATACTTTAGGGGCGTGTTCTCAAAACGAGAAGAAACGACGAAGGGGGTCTTTTTTGCTTTGAACGCGCAAACTTGAGTCTTATTAGGGTTAAATTGGACTAAATTTAGTCGACCCCAATCCAAAACTTTGGTTAACAAAGACTCGACCTCAGACACAAGTTTGTTCCGGTGTGCAATGACGTGCTCCTGTAATTTACACGAGACAAGCGTAAAGTGTACAGCTGTGCTGTCGCGTTACGTGCGGTGTGTAAGTAGCCGGTAGCATACGTTGGTTGGAGGAGAAAAAAGGGCAGCGCATCTGTATAACCTCTGTGCGGATGTCTAGGGGCGTCGGTAGTCAAGAAAATGGATGCGTCTGCTCGTTAGACCACCTATACCATAAGTTTACGGTCAGCAAAGTTGTTTTTTTTTTATGATATAGGAGGGCAAACGAGCAGCCGGAGTCATTTTCATGACTACCGACGCCCACAAACATCCGCGTAGGGGCTACACAGATGCGCTGCCCTCCTTTCTCCTCCCACCTCCATGGGCCACCGGCTACTCCCACACCGTACGAAACGCGACAGCACAGTTGTCACTTTACGCCAGTCTCGTGTAAGCGAGAGGTACCTCCCCGGTCGTGCCGGCACAATTCGACTGCATGCAAGCATGCAGTGTGGCACTACCTCTTACCTACACACCTGACACACCTACCTGACAGTAAAGTTGTCTTGGCAATAGGCCGGGCGACTGTATCCCATGGACCCAGTCTAGCTCGCAGCCACAAGCGGTCGTCCGGGTCGATCCTTTGATGACCCTCACTAACGTTGGGGCCGCGCAATGGAACGTGCGCTCAACTTTTCTCTGGGTTATCTGTATATTATAAGTGTTCTTTTGCCGCTTACGCGTAATATTCCGCATGAAATAATGAAAGAAAGATATAATAAAAGAAAGAAAGATTTTTATTGATCACAATAAAATGATTTCACTTATAATAAACATGACATTAATTTTACTGTAATAAATAGAGGCAAAATAATACTACAGGCAATATAATAATAAAACAAATAAATTTGAAAAAAATCAGTAATTTTTATTTGAAGCGCGTTAAAGCGCGCACAGAAGAAAAGTAAATTAGGCTCTACACTATCCGGACTGTATCTTATCTGTACTATACATGTAGTTGTAGATCATCAAATGGCAGAAGAAAACAAACCACTTTATTGATTTCCTTTTTAAGTTGATGATGAAATATTTTATGTTTAAATTAGGTGCGTCCTGCGGCTATTATCAGAAAATCTCACAAAAGTCAGTTGTACCGTCCGAGCCAATAAAGCCAATAAATAATTAATTTATCAAGAAAATTATAATACTATACTAGCTATGCCCCGAGGTTTTACCCGCTTAAATTTTGTCATAGGACCGCAGCGCCGTATGCCGTACTAATTTGTGAATTTAAACCATTATTAAATAAATCCCCTTTGACAGACAAAAATTTCGTTAAAATCGGTCTAGACCATTCTGGAATGGAGGAGGAGGAGGAGTTCAGTGACATACACACGCATACAAGAAATATCCATATTAAGATTTTTATTTCATACTCATGTCAATAAACGGATTTTCCCTCTCTGGATTTGTAATTACATCTTCACGAGATGGATATGGTTACTCAATCTGCTTTAAAATTTGCTGATCGTTCGATTTAAGTCGCAATTTATACCAAATAGACGATTAGGAAAGGAGTATTAGGAATAAGTGCATATTCAGCATAGATTTTATTATGAAGGTCTTTGCACATTGGATGGAATGCCGAAGTATTTTTTGTATGAAGTAAGACTAAAGGAATAGGAATTGGGCCTAGCCTAAGGTACCTCTCAATCATACTATACCGCAGTAATGTGACAGCAATGCTCTCGCGTTTCGTGCGGTGTGTGAGAATGTAAGTACAAATGTTGGTTCTACAGGCAGAAGAGCGCTGCCAATGATGTCCAATGAGTGGCATTAATAAGGACATAGCCCAGAACATCCTGGTGGTGTGACGTTGATGGGCCCTACAGATGGCACCACGGTGCGGTAGCTGCGCTGAGGCGGACCAACCTCTCGCTTTCGACTATTCGATTATTTGAATTGTAGGAAATGATAATTCCTGGCCTTTTTCTTCGAGATTGACATATCTCAGAAGGAGGCCGAGAAGTGAGCCAGAGGTAAGAGGGTGAATAACGTCGTAGTTGCTTATACGTCACTATCGCACTGTGTTACACTTATATTTTAGAGTATTAAATTTATAGTTGTTGTGGAGGATAATTAAATAGTTATATGAAAGACAAGAGAGATATGTATAAGAGAAACAATCTTAAAAGGTTTGACCATATATTGAATATTACCAATTATTTCCAGTTTCAACTTAACTAAATACAATCTCAAGGTGTGGGTTGTTCTGTTCTGAAATTCCTAAAATTTATGTTTGTAATAGATTGATGACGGAGCTCTGAAGGAGTTACAAAATGTTACCTTTACTTTTATTCTTTTATAATCATTAAAACTAAAAATATAATTAATAAGGGAAAGTATCCACTCAGCTGCCGGTGTAGTTTACACTGGTTCCGACAAGTAACGCTGTGCATCCAGTACAACTGTATTACTTCTTCATATGGTTAGTAATTATCATCCAGCATTATTTCTTTAGCATATTTTATTTTTTATTTTATATTTTTATTTTACTTTAGCATTTTACTTTAGCATTTTATATTTTTATTCAGCATTTAACTTTTCAACCATGTGGAGTTAGTCATTGGTTTTTTTTTAACCTTTAATGTTGAATTCTTTATATCATAATTCTTTAATACTAATTTGGAATAGTTTACAACTCAAACTGGAACTGGAAGTCTTAAACTAGAATTTGGAAGGAGATTAAACTCCTTTCCAATATATGGCCACTTAACAATTATATTTTATTTAAATTAACTCTTGTCACTCCATATTATGAGTGAACTCTTTTGCCACGTTTAACCAAAAAGACATCGCCCGCCATGGTCAAGACCAAGCCGGAAAAAGCAAGTCACAGATTGACAGAACATAACGTTTGTCTTCTTCTTTTTTTTTAAAAACCTAAGGTAGGCAAAAAGCAGCTGTTACAACTGACAACTATGTTCTTGTGGAATATAAGTTTTAGATGGTCCATATGAACTTGTCTACATTGTTTTTATGCAGATAATAAGACCCAACTGGGCTGGCCAACAACCAGACAGAGCCATCTGATACCTGTATGTGATAGCTCCGTCTGGTCGTTAGTAATAATATATTATACAAAACTGAAAAAGAAGTTACAAATTATTAGTAAATATAGATGTGTGAGATCAATAAAATAATATTACGTTGGTCAAATGTATTACACGTGTGAGAAATTCAGCGATACACAGTTTGTGTGACGAGTGCCTCAAGAGGGTTCTCGGACTGGATGATGATATTTATAGCCCCAGGGAGGCTTGTCAGCGTTTTGCGTATTTATATCTCTTAGTTGTGAACCGATATCTTCTGTATAAGTCCCTTTACTGTCGTGCCTAAATCATATTTATTTTCGTCCGAGTGAATTTCTCGTATTATATATGAAATTATTCTTTGTGTTTCTTAAAAGGCCTACGATGTATGTTACCTAATGGTTGGTGATTTCCGTCACGTATTCTTTGATGTTTGTGGATGCTGCCAAGTGCCTATATCAGGATTTTGTCGTGTTATGATAAGCTCTATTCATGCAAAATTGATGTGAAATATTCTTCTTATTCAGATATCCTTTGAAGTTTCATAAATATTATTATTAAAGGTACATTTATTTTTAATAAAAGCATTTTGCTTTATTAACAAGAAGTACCATGCCTCATTACGGTCGAATTAGCCGACACCATCAGCGAGGTACCTCTCACTCACAAAAGACTGCCTAAAAAGTAATAATTATAGCTTTGGTGTCTTGATCGTAACGCACAACGCCGCGGTATGCGGCATGCGTATGAAAAACGTCTAGTGTGGTATCTTGTTCCATCGCAGTTTGCGTCAGAGGCGAGGGGCAAGCGCGGTGAAATGGGGAGCGGGTACGCCGTCGTTGTCGTTCATACGCTGTGGTGTGCGTCGCGGGTCAACAATGGATTTGTATGGTTCTAGGCTGTGTCAGTAATATCATCTTTTATGGCCATTAAAATTTTGTGTGTGTGCTTTTGACCACACAACTGAAGTAAAACTTAATTATTGATTTTCATTATCGTAGTAACAATGACATAACATGTCATTGGATATATTTTTTTTCAATTTTATTAAATCGAAATTGAATTTTCAATTTAAATGACAACTTCCATTGGCCTTGCCCGATGTATGATTTTTGTAACGATCTCGCCAGCTTACTCCCCAAGTCAAGCGCGCGTATAGAAGTTTTACATTTTTTTTTTATGGTATAGGAGGGCAAACGAGCAGTTGTAGCCATTTCCATGACTACCGACGCCCATAGACATCTGCATAGACTACAGATGCGCTGCCCCCCTTTTTCCTCCCACCTCCGTGGACCACCGGCTACTTACACACCGCACGAAACGCGACAGCACAGCTGTCACTTTACGCCAGTCTCGTGTAAGCGAGAGGTACCTCCCCGGTCGTGCCGGCTTAATTCGACTGCATGCAAGCATTCAGTGTGGCCCTACCTCTTACAACAACTTCAAAATACTTTAAAAACTTCGTATGTACGTCTATAAGAATATACACATACCCAGTGAGCACGATTCCCAAGAAAGTCTTAAAACGATTTCGGTATAAATTGCTTTGTCGTGTAACGTAGTCAATGCTCTAAATATTTTCACCAAGTTGTGATAAACTTATTCCGTTGGGACCTATACATCATATTAAGTCTGGAACTAAAAGATAAAACTATTTCCTATCAATATTGTTTTGATATCCGGCGATATGATATAAGTTATTTCATATTATCTTTCTACCTATTATCTTTCTATTCTATTTATATTTTAACTTTTTTTTTAAAGGCATTGTTCAACACCCCGTCGTCCCTATTCGCTATTTCTCCTGTTTTCAGGATCGAAAACAGACACTTTGATGAAAAAATTGCAGGAGACCGAGGGAAAAGCTTAAATTGTCTTCAGACCCGCAAGGAATTTAATCATAAGAAAAAAAGGACGAGCAGGAACTGATTCCAATTTCCCTCCCCATGCAAAGCTGGATAGGGTACAATATTATATTGAATTAATTACATACTTTTACTTGCATATATTTTTAGTTCTATTGAACTCCAAGCATTTTTTTATTATGGAGAAGTATTTATCGTTCATGAATTAATAAGTGGCATCCTGTTCTTTGAAGGAGTCCAGTCCCTTCTGCAGGACTGGCCAGTCGCCGAGGTGCCTTGTTGCTGATAGATCCGGCTCCGTGTTGATGGCCGATGGCACTCGCGGGGTGTAAGTAATATTCAGTTTATCCGCGAGCCCCACGCGCCCATCATATCCCAATCAAGACCGCTGGCAGTGCGTCAATGCATTTCCCCACGAAACGAAGAAAAAGTGACAGCTGTGTTGCATATGAATTGAGACGACAAGTACGGAGCTATTACCCAACATACTTCTGAATTAGTGTAAGGTGCAAACGATAGTGACGTAAGTGATTCGCAGTGTTACGCTGAGTATTCGTTTCACACAATTTTACTCTGTATATTTTTTTATACCTGTTAGCTCTACACATTTGCTAAGTGGAAGTAGCACAAGTCTGACAGATCAGTCCTTGTCTTACGGTGATATGTTAGTAGCTGTCACTAGCCACGCCACGGTCGTCCTGTCAGAATCCTTCCCATTTGTATCTAACCATAGATATAATTTATGGTATGTGTATCGAGTTGTGGTCCAGGACAAACCATAGACAACATGTTCATACAACAACACCGTGGCCTTAAATTTCGTATTATCCTACTAATATTAGTAGGAAAAAATGTAAATGCGATAGTTTGACATGTTTGTTTGTTTGTTACTCGTTCATGCAAAAACTACTGAACCAATTTTCATGAAACCACCACATGGTACCCACATAGAGAGTAATTTGAATTAACACATATGATAGTTTTTATGCCGAAAAAATGTTCCCATGGGATGCCATTTGATGATTTTCTTTTTCCTCGGGATCGCGGGTGAAACCGTGGGGTGCAGCAAGTGTGAAATAAACTCAAAAGAAGAAAAAAAATTGATAAGTAAGTGAAAACAAATAACAACTATATTATATCACAAAACTTTTAAGATATCACACTTTTATTTGCATATTTGGTGAAAATTTTTGCGCTGGCGCTTGGAATTCTACAAAACACGGACCGGATTTATTGAATTCCATCAAACACCAGTAGCATACCTGGCATAGCTTTAACCTCGAGTTATTCTGTATATAGGACAAATAAAATACTTCATTTATGTATTTTTTTTTACTGGCGGACAGTCCGCCTTTTAACATATTTTGTTGAATGTTTGTGAATATAATAAGTGTTTGCTTAGAAGGAGTAGATACTCCTATACTGTGGACTAGTTGATCCGACAGCCGTTGTTTTGTCATTATTGGAAAATACGTTGTCGTGGTAAGGTAATATTATGTGACCGAATTGTCAATCCGCTATTTTGCCCTACAATAGTGTATTTCAAGTTGAGATGCCGACTGCAGCGTTATACATCTTATTGATAAATTATAGCCTTTATGTTATCTAAAAGTTATATAGCAAAAAAGTTTCACCGTTCCGTAGTTTTTGCGTGAAAGCCACAAGACAGACAAAATGACAAAACTCCTACTTTTCTTTTCTTTTCTTTTTTTACGATAGGTATAGGGGCAAACGAGCAGTCGGAGCCATTTTCATGTCCACAGACGCCCATAGACATCCGCATAGAGGCTATACAGATGCGCTGCCCTCCAGGATCCCTTCCACCTCCATGGGCCACCTGCTACTTACACATCGCCCGAAACGCGACAGCACAGCTGTCACTTAGCGCCGTTGTCGTGTAAGCGAGAGGCACCTCCCCGTTCGTGCCGGCCCAATTCCACTGTATGCAATCACGTAGTACTAAGTCTTTCTAAAACGTAATTTCGTTACTCTCTGAAAGTAAAAGTAACTGGCCAATTTATGTCACACCTAAGAGAAGCCGCCTACATTTCCTATGCTTTATTATCATCTCTTTAAGCATTTAATTCATATTATGATGTGATTATGTGTAACGCAAACAAATAATTCTTATTCTTAACCCTAGACCTTTGTCAATTCGACAAGTAAATAAATGTAATTATTAATAAAACATCAATAAATTATTTTATTTTATAGAATATTAGTTAATCCATGTAAATAACAATGAACATTATAGTCATTATTTAAAAATGCTTCTCTCACTTACACGATACCGGCGTAAAGTTGTTACTTTACTACACTTTTGCTGTGCTGTCGCGTTTCGTAAGATGTGTAGGTAGCCCGTGGCTTATGGTGGTGGGAGTAGAAGAGAGGGTATTGCATCTGTATAGCCTCTATGCGCATGTCTATGGGCATCAGTAGGGATGCTATTAAAAATGTAAAAAAACAATAACTATTATTAATCTATAATATATATATATTTGTTACTCTATGTAAAACTGTATGAATAACTTGAGAAATACTTTAGGCGAGTGACGCCAGTTTTCAGACAATAGAAGAGCACAACTATGCAATAGACATGTACTAACCTATGTACCGTATATGAACATACACGGTACATACAGACTGTTAAAATAATGTCCGACATAAAAACGCTCAATTTACGCTCATGGAGTCTAAGACACGTATATATCATCTCGGATGTTTATATGAAACTATCTGATCACATTAAGTTTCCGAATTGCCAGCAATTCGTGTTACGCGCCATTATGCTTTATTATGGTGCCATTTATCTTCTCAAATGACTTTTTTAATACAGTTAATATTCCAAAATGCTCTGGACAGTATACTAATATAATAGAATACTAATAAAATAACATAAATATACTACGACATAACTGAATAACACATTAGATGGTAAATGTTTAGAATCTTGTCAGTTAAGCCCCATTTTGGAGGAGTGTCCCTTAGTGAAGTGAGATAATACACATTATCATTATTATCATAGTTATCGGTTCACTACTGGATATATATTATTCCTTTCAATGAACGTCAAGATGACAGATCTCTTGCCAGTCGCACCTATCCCGAACTGGTTACTCGGATCGTCTCTCTACCTGGTTTCCCTTTCATATCCCTGGTTGGTTCAACAGGTTTTTCAATGTGTAAACCTGGATGCTTCTTAGTTCGATAGAATATATCGTAATGAAGTCATACAACAGATAAATAAAGTATCCATCAGATATTAGTGAAAAGTCTCACTGAAGTATTAATAGGCTTTTCACACACACAGAAGATAACACGGCACACAGACAAATAGGATTCTAGAATAAACGCCGCGCCACGTTTAAGGAGCATAAGTAAATTAAAATAAATTCATAAATTTTATTCTTTATTTCCATCATTGAACTATTCAGAATGCCACAAAAGCTATATAGAGTAGCTATAATTTAACGCCCATATTATGTGATCAAAAGTACCTCCCCTGTGAAGTTAGCCATCTTGAAAGTAATACAGTAACGCCACTACTTCAGTGTGTAGCCGGTGGCCCATCGAGCTGGGAGGAGCAAGGAGGGCAACGCATATGTTTATCTCAATGTGGATGTCTATGGGCGTCGGTAGTCGTGACGATGGTTTCGACTGCTCGTTTGCCCCCTTAAACAAACAAAAAGCTTTTTCTCATCATTGAATTTATCTATACCTAAGCCGACAACTCCGGCAATAAATTTCGGAATTAATAAATAAATTATAAATTTTAAAGTTGAACAAAGACGTGGGTATTCCGTTACAGGTTTTTGATATATAGTATTTCTAACTTACATCTTGGATGCCGGCCAAACTAAACTTAGGCTATGCTGTACAGTCAGGAGATAAAAAGTATAATTTATTTTAAACTAATCTAAGAGAAAAATGTATGGTCTGTTCATTAGCCAAATGTACCAGACTAAAAGTAGATGTAAATAATAGTTTTATAGCAAAGGTAAGCAATCGGAGTCATTTGGTGCTATACCTATACACCCATGGGTATCTAAAAATTCATAAGGAGGATGAGAGGCATTTGTCTAGAAGACTTTATGGGAGTTGGTAATAAAAAAATCAAATGTTCGTTTAGCATATTGAAGTAAACTTCTTTACGCACGTTTGAATATGGAGTAATCTGATTAATGTGTGACGACGGCGTTACGAAAAATGTGATCGGGCGAGATGAACGGAAGTTGAGAGGGACATAAAGACAGAAAGAGAGAGAGAGTTATGTTTCTTTTATTCCCGTAGGATTTTCTTACTTTCTCCCTCTCACATAGCCAATTTTGTTTTTCGTGTATGAAATTTTAATTCGGTCATGTTGTCTAAGGCACACACTTTTAAATTATAAAATGGTAAAAGAACTATCATTTCAAGATTTGAGAGATTCAAGAATATTTTTTTATGAGAAAAAAGTGAGAGAAAAGGATGTGAAAACGAAGAGCCGACGCGATTATAATGTGGCAATGTCACTACCCATTACTTATCAAATACCTTAGTTGAGAAGCTTTTAGCCTTTGTGAAAAGAGGAAGGACTAATTTGCAAAGCCTCTTAGCCTATTGATGTTCTTTTATTGGTTACTTTTAATGTCAAACACAAAAATTTTAGCTCGCACATTTTCAGGCTTACCATCAACTTTATGACAGCTAGTAGTAGATTTTGATAAGTTTCCGAAGCTTGGACATAGCCATTAACAATAAAAATGTATTTTACATTAAACAGTTGTTTCTACAGGAGCTAAATATCTACACAAAATAAGGATTTAAGTACTTAATAAGTTTTTTTAATATATTTTATCTCCTGACGTAATCGGGCAAAAAGTTTTGATGCCTTATACCTGCTTGTAATGGAGATTTGCAAGAAAAATATCGCAATCATTAGCCAAAATACATCCACGCCTCCGCAATAGAGCGCCAAAATATGCCAGATTCCCATGACTACATTAAAAAAATGTTGATAAAATGTATATCCATAGTTAATGACTCAGAAAACAAGCTAGGGGATTATACGGATTTTAATAGTATGCAGATGTGAATAATTTGTAAGCGTCTTGTATTATTTAATGAAGCGTACAACGGAAGAAGGACGGCGCTCCCTAAGGAGAGATTGTAGATACGACGTGGTTCCAAAAGTACATGAGTTTCGTAGAGGATAATTAGTAGGCTCAAGGACGAACAAGTCGTGTAAAGATTCTTCTAAATTGAAAACGAGTTTGATACTGGGAGTACACTGGAAATGATGGTTTAATTCTTGGTTACCAAAGTGAAATGGGAATTGGTAGTTTTATGATATTGAAGTAGATTAAAAATTAATGGCTAATTATATTTTCTGTAAGTTTTAATGACTTAAATTCAATCATTTAACCAATATACAAATGCGTTGCCCTCCTTTATCCCATCTCCCTGTAAGCCATTGGGAATAGACGGAAGCACCATAATCATGTACTTTCAGCGGTTATAGGTGAGCGTACGAACTTCCAGAAGCTGTCCCAATCAAGGTAAATTGCAACAATTTTAATAGCACAAGGAAATGCTATAAAAAGCGGATAACCAGATATGAACATAGGATAATAATAGATCCCCTCGACGGATCTCCACCTTGTCGCGGTGAGGGGGCTTAGTAGCCGTGGTTTGAGCCTGCCTCCCACGGTGAACTAAGAGGGATCCCGGGTGCGGACGCGTCGGGTGGGCTTTGCCCAGGCACGCTCTGGATGCGTCCATTGGACGCTTGCCGTCCATGGAGGTGGGGTCGCGGGAGGAGAGGTGTCTCGGTGTGTCGTTGCCGTGCACCCTATCTCCCGCGACCGAACGGGGACGCACCGTCAGATGCGTTGGCGGTGGAGCCGCAGAGGAAGAGGAGATGCGGTGTGTCGTTGCCGTCCTCCCTGTCCTCTGCGGCCGTTTGATGGTTGGTCTGCCGCCCCGCGGATGGGACCAGCCAGTGCCGGAAGTCCTCCACCCGTCCCTCTGAATCAGCAGATGGCGGCGTGGATTCGGACGACCGACGTGGTGTGCTCCGTTGGAGCATTGGGACCAGGGGTTAGGATGGGAACCTGACCCCATTGCACGGTTCCATCGTGGAGTAAGGGACCGTTCAAAGGCAGCCGGATAGTCTCTAAGGAGGAAGAGTCTGGCCTTCTCACCGAGGCCAGCCTGTCGCTGGAGGCGCCCTGTTGCTTTTAGATCCGGGGCCCTCCAATCATAGCGGCTGAAGGAACCCGCAGGGGTTTAGTAGGTAGGGGCGTACCAAACGCCGAGCCCGACACAGGCCCGGTTTCAGAGTCACCCAGGCTCC
>LUGF01056339.1:16083-35470 GCA_001625245.1 Calycopis cecrops | reverse complement strand
TAAACGAAAGGACCTCCCCGGTCCTCCCGGCCCAATTGGGCTACATATATGTATGTAGCGTGGCACTGCCTTTTAAAAAAGTTGTATATCTGAGTTACGTGGCTTATCGATGACGTATATTCATAATTTTTTTCACTGTCCTAACGCCGTTAAAGCTTTCACGTCAAAAAATAGCGCACTAATAAATAGCGCACACGATTTATAGAAACAATCATAAACTACGTATCGGGCCATTTACCCGCACATAATTTCCGCGCAGGGAGCTCTCGACCTCAATAAAGGATGCTTGTAGATTGCTAGTTTATAGTTCAACTATTTCTTGTTATGGGTTCCCTGCTTAAAAAGTAGAGATGGCACCATTATAGGATCACCTTCTTGTTAATTTATCCGTATGTCCTAAGAAAAGATCTAATGGTGTTCGCACATTATAACGACTCAACTCGACGTATGGCATTTAAATGTAAATAAAGGTTTAAGTTATGTCTGTTGAGTCGAGTCGAGTAGGCGTCGAGTTGGTAGGTATAATGTTCGAACCTTAAATGGTGCAATCCTAATATTATCTTTTGGTAAGAGGTAGTGCCACACTGCATGCTTGCATGCCGTCGAATTGGGCCGGCACGACCGGGGAGGTACCTCTCTCTTACATGAGACTGGCGTAAAGTGACAGCTGTGCTGTCGCGTTTCGTGCGGTGTGTACGTAGCCGGTGGTCCATGGAGGTGGGAGAAGAAAGGAGGGCAGCGCATCTGTATAGCCTCTATGCGGATGTTTGTGGGCGTCGGTAGTCATGAAAATGGCTCCGGCTGCTCGTTTGCCCTCCTATATCATAAAAAAAAAAATCAACAATTTCGTGGTAATAGTTGGTGGTAAATAGTGCTATAACCAACAGATTCTCCGTCCATCGCTGGTTACGAAATAAGAGAGTTGATGCATGTGCAACTACATAAAAAGCATGGAGCGAAACTGAAAACAAAAAACCCATGTATGCTGCTAATTTTCTATGAGAAATCGAAACTGAATTTAAAAATTAGATAATCTATTTAAATTTTGTAATTTTTGATTGAGCCAACTGATTTTTTTATCGTGTCAACATTAAAAACATTGTTTTATTATTATAACAAGTAGTAAAATAAGACGAGGATAAATATTCTCTGACTTGTAATCGATTTATCCACCCGCTATTGGTTTACTAGGATAGGAAACCACTTACTACCACCGACATAACCAAATATTACATTGATAAACGTAAAACCTGACTTGTGTTTTAAGACAGCAACGACAACTCATTCGCTAAAATTCGTCAAATTGTCCAAGGTTAAAATTTGCTTCCTCCTTAAGCCATCGAATAATAACTAGATAATAATAGCAACAAGTTGAAAAAATAACTAAATAACAAAGATATTTAAAAAGATAAAACAATAGGCAAATTGTACAAAATATAGCACAATTACAGTCAAAATACGTATACATTATATTAATGTCTCTCGGATAAAAATTAAAGAATTACAAAATAGAGAATGTTTTGTTTTTACCAGTAATATACACGATAAGTATATATTTCGCTAGTTGGCGCCACAGTCTAGTTGTACGGTTGCTAGACTAACGAACCCAAAATATCTAATATCTTCGCGAGCTTCATTATAATTATATAAAGCGCCACCAGCGCGGCGCTTACTGTAATATCCTTTGCTTTAAGGAATATAGTGTTCGCGTCTGAGAACTGAACTTAGTAAATTTCCTGTTATAAAACAGTTATAGCGCCCCTGCTCCTCGTTTAATTTTCAACTTCTAATTAAATTATTTGCCTAGATTTTGTCCGCATATTTATTTATCTGCGTGTCAATTAAATTTGGCGAATATACACAAAGGCACATTGGCTTTTGAAGATCGCAATGCAGCCGACTTGTACTAGCATGACCGCGCGATACCATCTATACATATTCCCCCTTATTAATAAACATAGATTATCTTTACTCCACCTACTACCCTACGTATTAGATTAGTTTATTTGTCAAATTCCATAATTTATTAATAATTGACAAATTCTAGGCTTATACTTGGAGTAAATTTAATTTATGCTTATAAGTAAGGCCTTTGCCTCTTTATTAATAAACATAGATTAACTTTATTCAGCATTAACATACCCAGCATTAACCTAGTTTTAAACCGACATCTGTCAAATTCCACACTTTTTATGTGTTTATTACACACACTTTTTATGGAATTTGACCGATGTTAGTTAAATACTAGGTTAATACTTGGATAAAGTTAATATATGTTTATTTATAAGGGGGTTAGGGACTAGCCAGAGGCACAGGACATATAGGTAGTAGACAAAAGTGCACTCTCTATTCCCTAATTCTTATAATTAATAATCCCATGAGTCGGCAATCCGACATGATCGAAGAGAAATCAAGGGTAGAACTGACCACTTAACGTGCTCACCGAGACACGCAAGTACACCCACATTAAGAAAGCAACATGTAAATAGCCAAGAAAAAACTACGCAAAAGATACTGCTATAGAAAATTAACATTTTGAAATTAATATAATTATATATAAGTGAGTTATTGCTGATGTGCAGTCTATTTGGACCGACACAGCAGAACAAGACCTTTCGTACACAATATCACACTGAAATATCTAACAGCTACACGGTTATTTTTGGTACTGACTAATGCCCCATAGCTCGTAGAACCCCTAAGCAATAAAAATATCATATTTATCAGGCAGGCGTTAAATAACGGCCAACGTATCAGATAACAATTTCGTAATACCCAATATCATAAAATTAGATACGTAAAGATAAAAGGGTGGGTAGAGATAAGGTAAATACGTGCGGTACGTGATTTACATTTACGTTTCGTCGTATGATGTACGGCGAGTTCGTGCTGTTGGATTTATGAGAGGTAATGTTACCTTTATTTTTGTATTCCTTATCTGAGGGTTTCGTTGAATGTGGATACGAAAGCAAAGATAACTAATGTTTTCGAGTTTTCTATTTTGTTCGAGTTCAAATAGTCAGTTAGTTATCGGGCTTTGGCCCACCCCTCGTTCCCACCGCTGCTACTCCTGTGTCGCCAGGATCGACAACGTCAACCACATTTGACCCTTTGATATGATCGCAGGAAGCCAGAGGGAAAAGCTAAATCTGTCTTGGGATAGGAAGAGAAAGTAGGAGGAGTAGGAAGTAATTCCAATTTTTCTCCCCAATCAAAGCGGGAGACAGTACAAGATTGCAGTGACTTAAATAAGCCAAGAAGTAGAGAGAGCAGCCAAGTGAAGCCCGCCTATGCACCGCGAAAATATAAATAAATGAATTGATATGGATTACGCCCTATGTTATCAGGGGTATTATTATGATTGAGTTATATTTATTTGCTGCCAGGAATATTTATGACAAAATTGTTTGAACGCACGAAAGTTCCCTAAATTGACCACGAGGTCGCTATAATAAACTACACCAGTAACACTACGCACGTTATCAATCATTATATTTCTCTCAGCTTGCCAAAGACTACACTCCCATATGATGTGATGTGTGGTTTGTTCATGTTCGTCGCCTTCTATTGATCAATCACAGAGGGGTTTAGTCAACGTCACTTGAGTTATCAAGACGAATATGTAAATTTTATTACCCTGCATAAAAATCTCTATAATTATTATAAGATTATAGAGTGTATTTTATAGCGTTTCCAGAACATATATATCTATATAATATACTTGGAAATACTAAAACAGCGAGGTAAACTATAATATTTAATAAATAGGAGCTGTAAAGAACATTAATTATTTCTTACATTAAAAGTGTGCTCTTTACCATGTTGCACGAGAATTTCGCAATAAACATCTTTAGCACTGAGTAAAACGTCAACTTCGACAATATGAGCGGCGAAAATTGCCTCGGGTAAAATTGAGGGCATATTAAACTTCAGTATAACAGGTAATTTTAATAATAACGTACAACAACATGTATGTACGGGGCCTAATTTGTAAAGGTAGATGTAGACTTTGTAAGGATGGTGATTTTGTTGCTTTGTAGATGAATGGGGTTTCAGAATGACAAGGCTAACCTTAAAAACAGGTTTGAATACAATGTTGGCAAGGAATTAATATAACTTAAAAATATAACTTTAGGAAGCGGTGGTACCATGCTGCATATGAGGAGGTGCCATGCGTACATGACACTACATCCTCCTATGCAACGGAATTGGGCCGGCACAACCGGGGACGTGCCTCAGGCTCACTTGATACCAACGTAAAGTGACAGAGTCGCTGTCGCGTTTCGTGCGGATTGTGAGTAGCCGGTGGCCCATGGGGGAAGTGATAGGAGGGCAACGCATCTGCGTAACATTTGCTCGTTTGCCCCCTTATGCAAAAAAAAATTCATTTGCACTTTTGTTGTTAATTGCGACGATATAAGACAATTAAGTTAGTTACTTTTACATAACAATTATCACTTTACTCAAAAGTAACTTACGTAAAGTTCAACAGATCCAACTTCCAGGAAATTGATCCAGAATGTTTGATTGAAGATAGACGGACGGACAGACGACGAATCTATAAGGGTTCCGTTTTTTGCCATTTTGGCTACGGAACCCTAAAAAAGTAGACGAGACGGCCCACTGCTACTTAGACAGCGCACAAATCGCAACAGTAGGTACAACTGGCACTTTACGCTGGTCTCCTGTAAGTGAGAGGTCGGTAACTCCCCGGCTAATTCGGCATGTATGCAGCATAGCACTACCTTTTACTTTTTTGCTTGCCTTGCTCTATCAACACTACTGTCTTCCTTACAATCAACTTACCGTGTATAAGTTTGAGATATCTTTTGCTCCTGTCGTACTCGCCAAATGAGCCGCAATTCAACAGTGAAACCGTTTACAATATATTTATAAACGCCATTCGCCAACAACCAACGTGCTCGAAACTCAATAGTCATCAATAAAATAAACGCAACACAAAGCATTTGACCCATATCTCCAACGAATCTCTGCCAATATCATTATTCGCGCATGAGCGGGCACAACTCTAGCAAATCACAAACTCAATTTACGACGTGCCATCGAATTTATCGGATGTCGCACGCTCCCGGTCTTCGGTGAGCCACATGAGTACATGTACAGGCGGAGTAATAAGAAACAATATAGCACGTTTCATTCGAACAAAGTTTGTTTATATAGCTTAAGGGGGCAAACGAGAAATCGGAGCCATTTTCATGACATCCACAGGCATTCGTATAGAGGTTATAAAGCCACGTTGCCTTCCTTCCTCTTCCACACCCATGGGCCGCCGCCTAATTTTACGCCGCACGAAACGCGACAGCACAGCTCTCTTTACACCGATTTCGGCCAGTGCCTGCCCAATTCGGCTACATGCATGCAGTATGACACTACCTCTTACTACAATACAGCCCGTTTCATTCTAAGTGTGCAAAAATACGTGTCTAATAAAGTAGACAATATCTACAGATAGCGTTAAATAAAACGCATATTTTACAAAGTTTTATTGACTGTGCAATGCTTGTTTGAATGTGTTTAGATGAAATACCTATTTGAAACCAGCGACCGACCCATTTTCTGTTGTAAAACAATTGAAATTACTATTTGATTGTATTTGATTAGTTACGTTATAGCTTTTTTTATAATTTAAAACGAAACCTTTAAAATGTAAAATATTTTATTTCCATTGTTTCGCAAAATAACTGAAAAACTAATATTACTTTATGTAATCCAAAAAATATTACAATAAATCTAATTCACCTGATTTTATTGCGACTATAAACTAATCCGGTGACCGGCCTCGGACTAGAAAGAACTACCTATCATTGTAAACAGTAGGCTAGATAACTAAATAGACCGCTATTAAATCCATTTTATATTAGGTAATGCATTCTACATTCGTATGAACTGAAGACATGAACACAAAGATTAATTTCATTCATATTCGCTGCACTTGCAAATGACAATGCGCTGGCGGTCGTTTCTATACAGCGCTGGAATAATGTATTACTACATAAGTAGTCCAACTTCAGCTTAACTTTCTGTCTTAATAAAAGCCACAACAATGGAGTTAACCAAACTCAAGCTTGCTGAGTTACCAAGTTCCTCAAACAGCTTTATCTATTATGCAGTGGAATATATGTCGTTACATAAAATACAGCGGTCTGTTGGAAATATATAATAATATAGTAGGCTGAGTAGCAGCAATTCGACCCAGGTTTTTTTCCAATTCTTATGGTTTATTGACTGTTGTCTCTAATTTGTCACGATATTTTATACGTTTGAGAAGTATATGCAGACTAGTCATATAAAAAAAGAATATGTCTGCTTTAGACCACGTCATGTCTGAAGAAGAACTTCATACACGAAACATAACTGGCTATGAGAGAGAGATCTTTCCTTCCTACAGAATTATAAGAAACGTAACTCTCTGTCATTCTGTCTTCACTAACTTACATCTACCTCTCAGCTTCTTTTCACCTCGCCCGATCCCACTTTTCGTAACGCGTTTGTCACGCACTTAACAGCTTACTCCCCAAGTCAAGCGCGCGTAAAGAAGTTTTACTCCAAAAAATCAAATCATTTATTTGCACATTAACATGTAAACTTTCAGATACAAAGAGATTCAAACATGACAATACAATTAAATTATGGTTGGTAATAATTTTAAATTAATATTTAGTTATGTATTTCCATTCAATGGTCAATCAGCGTTAATCAGTAATTATTTGGTATCTTGTTTAAATTATGTCAATTGATGAATTTATTGAATTTGTAATTATTGTAAAATTATGTAGCAAATAATAATTAATGTTAATACATTTTAATATTAGATTTAATAATAATAATAATAATAATACTTTCCACGCCGATTTCGGCGATGGCGACCTTATTTACCAATATTAGATTTAATCATTAATTAAAACAGAAAAGAGTGTTTTAGTTAATTATGTCAATTATGATGATTAATAATATTCATCCATTAAAAGTATAGGTAATAGTTAGACATAACTGGTTCGAAAGGTATATAGGTCAATATTTTTTAAGAAAATTAGTAAATTTTGATTTTAGTTGAATACAAAAATTTAAGTATGCTAAATTATATCTAAGATGTTTAGATACGAATGACTAGATTACGGCTCATTAACGTGACAATATAGTAGTAGTCTTGTCATCTAGCGGATGTTTTTAGATCTAAACTATAATAAATATTCAAAATGTTTATAAAATAGTTATTTAAGTGCATCTACCGCCCATCCAGACGAGATTGCTCATTGCTCATCGCCTAATACGAGAGATTATTTTTATTATTTTTTATTAACAGAGATTACGAAATATTCAAAGCGAAGCTCACTGTGTATTTGCATTCAATATTCCTCGTATTTTTCGGCAATTAACAATGAAAAATATCCGACTTTAGCCCCCGGGAAGTTAATTAATGAATCCTAAACAAAAGCCGGTATATCCAGAACGGCACGTAACCAAACAATGGAGGATGCATGGAGGTGAATAAAACGAACGCGCCACACCTTCGCTTCGTGTGGGTTTTGCTTTTGTTATTGTCATTGTTTTCACGCCCATTTATTACTGGCCGTAGGATCATTCAAATTCGAGTTTCATCCAATAAAATAATACATTCGAAATGAAAACCAACGTCGGAACGACGCTGGTTGGGTTGTGGGTAGTTCTATCACGAATGACATGCGATGAAAATCTATTACATGCTGTCTGCTCTGTGTCCAAAAGCGCCTCCTCCATCTATATTTAGTCTACTCTTCTTAAAAGAGGCGTACAAGGAGCAGCGAATCGATTCAACTGGCTTTCCCCAAGAACAAGTGTAAACTTTATTCAAATTAGCCATTTAGCCATACTGCTACGACAAAGCTAAAACCACGGTGAGAGAAGTCTTATGTCACACCGTTACTTGTTGCTTGTTTTACTTTTTAATATAACAGAAAGAAGCTGTAGGACTTTGCTAATTACTTTCCTGTCACATAACACCGTTGACATTTCTTGCGAAAATCTCCTGGTCGGCTGTTTCGCTTAAGTAATGTATTTCTCAACATAATTTATTACTGTCACACCAAGTTATGACTTGGCGAAAAGAACCTTGATGTATTTTTAATAACATCACCATTAAGAAGCCAAAAAATATGTTTAGGGCAGCGAATAAAGAGCCGAGAAAATGGGTGGAAATAAGTCGTTTGCGAGACTGAAGCTCAGTATGAGAGTAAGCGGGAAGAATTATCTTACTTTTAATGGAATAAATATTAATAATTCCTAAAAGTATTTTTATAGAATAGTAGGTACACAAACGAACAGTTCTAACCTTATTGTTGACTACTATCGGTAAACATCCTTATATTGTGAGGATATAATTTCTCCATTCCGTCCCCAATATGCTGATTACGCTGAGAGCTGAGTGAATTTAGGACTTTTAGAGTTAAGACGATTAGTAGTTTAAGACAAGCTTGAGATCTGATCATATTTAGACAGTGAGATATTAAGTCTCATCTTAGTAACATGTTACATTCAAATCTTTCTTGAGTGATGTATTCATATATTTTTACAAATCAGACAGTAATAGCGGAATAGCGGATTTACAACAATTGAATCGCCCGCTACAAAGTCAGGTGTTTCTAAACTGAAATTTTCCAAATCTCCGAATTCTTCGTATGCTACGATACACGTTCCATTCGGATAGCATTTTGCATCGCTTTCAAAATTGTATTCAGTTTTATTTTATTTATTGCGTTTATACAGCTTTTAAACATAAAGTGAATATTGTTTTAGGTTTTTAAGTTCGATTACGCATTCCAATTTATTTTTAATTGTGCATTGCTTAAAAATTGTCAAGTATTTTTGACATTTAATGAAGTAATACACATAAATATTCGAAGTGAGGTCACGTAGATATTTAACCTTCTTTACTATGCCCACCTAATAAACCACTGGACAAAACAGTGTTTTGTTTTCATGTGCTTCGTTAAAATGACAAAAAACAGGACAACATAGCTGACATGCAAGTGCTATGTGTGCTATTGAAATAGTTTCTTTACTTATTCTTAAAAATCTTGAATTAAAGTATTTATGTATTTTGTAGGTAAGTTAAATAAGAATCATAAGATCTTTAAATTCAAATATACACGTAATTAGTTACAAGATACCTTCAAATATTCTCTGTAAACGATTCTCTACAAAAACACAGAGTAACCATCGTATACGACATGAAGACCTACACAAAGTTGTTTACTCGTGTCAAAATTTGTTTCCACAATACATTTGTTCAAAAGTCAAACAGTGTTCTGTCAAATTGAACTACTTTCTTTTTTAATATTTTTTAAAATTTAATTTCTGTCAAATTTACCTACTTGTTTTCAGTCGAATGAAGTCAACGTTGAATCACCCGTAAACTATTTTCGTTGTATTGTCTTCAATGACAGAAGGATAATGGAATCGACAATGTCTTATACATTACGATTTGGTGTACTTTCCTTAGGTGTAATATTCCGATTGTGCTCTGCGAATGTAAGCTTTATATTCATCGTATTATGATAGTAAGTAGTGTATCAGAAAACCTTAAATTCGTGCACGAAATGTTCTATACTGTTTTGCTTTCGCGTCGAGTGAGGGATTACGCTGCCATTCGACACAAGACTTAGGTTTATTAATCTGTGACAAGACTCTTCCTTCCATATTAATTCACAAGCGTTGTTTCAATTTGACTGTACGAAATCGGCGTAAAGTGACAGGTGTGCTGCGGAGTTCCGTGCGGTGTGTAAGTAGTAGGTGGCCCAAGGAGGTGGGAGGAGGGAGGAGGGCTCTATGCGGATGTCTATGGACGGTAGTCGGTAGTCGTGTAAATGATTACGACTGCTCGTTTGCCCCCATAAAAGAACTTAATTACTGGCTTGATAATACTTTCAATTATTCGAAATCGTAAAAATTATATGTTTAAAAATCAAACTGATTTACGCTATCGAAGAATTTATTTCATAGGATACCAAAGTTAACATGATTATGATTTCATGGCTTCAATCTTTATTTTTCATCAAGGGTGTGTCGGACTCGGCACCGACTAAAAACCACTGCGAGAGCCTTCGGCCGCTGTGGTGGAGTGCCCCGGATCTATCAGCAACAGGGCACTCCAGCGACTGGTCACTAAAGGGGGTCGCTTCGGCTATTAAAGCGACCCCGACGACGTCGTAGCCTTATGGGGTCAGGTACCCTTCCTAAAAACCCGGCGTCAAATGACTGTTGTGCTATCGCATTACTAGCTTGTGTTCTAATTTACTTACTAATATTGTGGCAAAAAAGCAGTCAGAGTTGTAAAGATAGAGTAAACTAGCCGCGCCCCGCGGTTTCACCCGCGTAAATTTCGATTCGTGGAAAATAGAAAATCATCCCATGGCACCCCATAGAAACATTTTTTCGGAATAAAAACTATTCTGTGTTAATCCAAGTTACCTCTATGTGTGTGCCAAATTTATAAATAAATAAATAAATAAATAAACGTTTATTTTGCTAACACATAACAAACACACACATAACAAAAACATTTAACATTGGGTATAGCAAAATTTCATGAAAATCGGTTCTGCAGTTTTTGCGTGAAGGAGTAACAAACATACAAACTTTCGCTTTTATAATATTAATAGGAAATAGGATACTGACTCCAATAAACTTCTGCATGAGGGTTATGCGGGTGCTGTATGTATAATATAGGTATAGTTATTGTAACGTGTCAACCTCGTTACTTTAGCCTACATTATTGTAACAAGAGAGAGAGATACCAACTGCAGCGCCGTATGCCGGGCTGATTTGTAAATCTCAACCATTCTCAAATTGCCATCAACGCCAACAAACAACTTGGTCGAAATAGGTTCAGTCTTTTAGGAGGAGTTCAGTGACACAGTCAGACATACACACGTACACAAGAAATATTTAAAGACAAGCTGCCCGACAAACGTTGTCTTGTCATTATTGGGATTGCTTTGTGAATGTTAAACATTCTCAAATCCCCTTCACACAATTAAAATTTCGTCGAAATCAGTCCAGTCGCTTAGGAGGAGTTCAGTGACATACACACACACACAAGAAATATAAACCTAAAGATATACAGTCGCTCTCGCTTTTAACTCGAGCCGATACTTAGATCCCGTAACACGCAGGGTTTACAATACGAGCTACAACACGTCTATGTTGGCATTTCACTTAATATTCCCAAGGAGAACTATTATTATAAAACTATTTCACAATAAGTCTGTATAACTTGTCTATTTAAGTGGATTTTTAGCCCTTACAAAATGGTGGCCAAATAGGCAGTCAGCGTTGGTAATATATAATAAATATTGACTCCTTTCTGACGCCATCTTCATGAGGACTATGCAGGTGCTTCTTTACCCCCCTCAACGGAACATCGAACGTGTCCAATATACTAGATATCACTTCATTTTTTATAGTATAAGGGTGCAAAGGTCAATGGGAGCCGTTTTCATGATTATGGATTTTAAAATCTATTATTTATGTACCCTGACTAATTTAAGTCACGTCGCGCATCAACGTGTATCGGTCGCGCGCGCCGACGATAAACTATATTTGCTATATTTTTTTTTCTGTTAAATATTTTGACTTGAAACTTTCCAGAAAACTTCTTTAACTAGTCTACTTTAATGTTGTTATGTTGAAAAAATCGATAAAGAAAACTTTGTAACACAAGTTTTCGTTTGAAAAACAAAAAACGTGATTCCTGAAAAAAAAAGTTTAAAAATTCACCAAATTGTTTAAATAAAAAATTAAGAGATCGCAACTACACTACATCTTTTTACATAGTAAAAAGAATACCCTGTTAAAATTTCATACAAAAATATTCTTTATTCGCTGAGATATCGCGAGTTGAAGTCAAAATTATGCCAATTTCGTGTTATAGAAAAATTTGCGTTTTTTAATGTTTTTTATGTGTTCCGATCAACTTATTTCGGGTAATGAAACTGAAGATGTGTTTTTGTATCAACAATCGAAAAAAACATACTTCAACCTATTACCTTTTCCAAATCGGTTCGAGGGTTAAAATGAGCTCAATCTGCAGGCCTATAATACTTGTCGTTTCAGCATTTACAAAATTTTTTAATCAGATTGCGTTGTATCTACCATAACTGTTTGTAAGCAAAGCAAAACTCCTAACGCACCAGCTCTGGGATGTTATTAGAAATTATGAAATCTCAATAAGACTTGTATAGACTTTGGTTTCTTCCCTGCATCTGATGTAGCATTTTGGATAACATGGGTACCGAAAGTATTCCTTCAGTTCCTACAAGAATTGTGGTAGCTCGAGGCCTCATAAACATCGGGGGGCACAATGTACAATTGTGGATATTTATCGGTGTCAGTAGTCAACAAAATATATTGCCAACTGCTCGTTTGCCTCCTCTAAAAACAGAAGTAAGTGCGACAGCCGAGGTCACGAGCCGACTCGTTGGCAAGTGACCACGGCTAGTGTAATCAGGCTGAAACGTCGAGCAAAGGTCTGTTTTCGCTAGGACCTTTTAAATATTGTATAGTGTTAAATCCCGTAAAGTAACTACAAATTGTGTAACAAACGCGAGTATCAAACAAAAAGTAAACCCTTCACAAACCACCGCAGCAACAAATATTTTAAGAACATTATGTAATTTGATATTTATATTTAAAGTTTCCGTCTGTACAAAACCCTTGGTTCGTTTTAAACTGCTTCTTTGAAATACGATTTTAAGTTTAGGACCATGGATTCTGTCACGTTTAGCAATTAGATTTGAAACTTTCTCAGTTTTAGGATATTCAAATTTACAGAATAATCAAATTAAATAAGTTTACTTAATTAAGGCACTGCTAATTATTATATAACTTTCAATTTTTAGGGTTCCGTATCTCAAAGAGAAAAAACGGAACCCTTATAGGATCGCTTTGTTGTCCGTCTGTCTGTACGTCTGTCAAGACCTTTTTCTCTAAAACGCGTGAAGGGATTAAGCTGAATTTTTTGTCAAATACGAAGGTCAGTTACGTCTTGATGCCTTGAAAAAATCACACTTCTAAGTTAACGAAATAAAAAGTTATAGCCAATTATGCACAAATTTTGTATGAAAACGTACTTTGTCGAAAACTTAAAATTATCGGGTACTTTCCGTTGACCTGGAGTTGTAAAATTTGGCAAGAAGTAAGAACTTATAGCACATATTATATAGGAATAAATCTGAAAACTAGTAAATTATATGTAGATCATTGGAAAAATCATTATCAACTTATAACTAATTCACCTGATAAATGTGTGCCGCAACCGTCTAAATTAGACGTTTGAAAACCATGCATTACGTTTGGATTGTTTTTCCCATTCATACGGAACCCTCGGTGTGCGAGTCGTACTCGCACTTGGCCGGTTTTTAAATATAATTTGAGTATATTTTATAGGCTCAGCTTTTAATAGAGCAGAACAGGCGAAAAATCAATCAATACAGGTTATGTATCCTCCAATATTACAAATCACACAAGCAGGAAATCATCTGACGGGCCAGCGAGTTGATTATAAATACTCAGAAATAACTCACAATTATAATAAACTAAAGTTTTAATAGGGAACATAAAGTAAAGTCTATTTTTTTATCTTAAAGAGCGATAAAATGGCTTTCATAGTTTTACTCTTCGGGTGTTGAACCGGAAAATAGTGAAGATCGGAAAATATGAGCATCTTATTTTAAAGTTTTGAACTGTAACAACATGAAAATGGAAGTGTTTATATCATACGACGTGACGCGACGACCAGCCGCCGCAGTGGTACAGAGCTCGCGCGAGTGGGTCGCGGGTTCGAATCCCGCCTAGGTCATGGATGGTTTATCTATGTAATATAATATTTATTTATTTATTAAAAATATAAAATTTCCTAAATTTATAGAACACAATAAATATGTTTCCGTTGTCTAGTACCCGCAACACAAGTCCTCAGGGTAGGTACTTACCACGGGACTAGACTAACTTAGTGTGATAAGTCCTCAGATATTATTATTATTATATAAAGTGTTTAAAATACGAAATGAATGAAATTATTATTACTAATTTGATTCTGGAAAATATTGACTTTACATGAACTAAGTTATCACCGACTACTCGTTTGCCCCCTAATCCAAAAAAAAAAGGTTCAGGACCGACAGTTTTAGGTTTCCCAGATACGATATATTATGTTAAAAAATATATATTTTAAATAATAACAAGTGAACAGTATTAAGCTAAAACCTGGAACAATAGATGATTTTAATAAAAACCTAAAAATATTTTACTCCCAAAAAATTAATGGTTCTCTAGGGATAAATTTTGCACGGGCTATATAGCGGAGAGCTAGTGTAACACAGAAAATTGTTTCATAAATGTGCAATAAAAACCGCATACCACTTGCGAATGCCTATGAAATAATATTATAGTTCATTATATCGCGCAAATGTCCACCGCATAAGAAGCTACTTATCTTTTTGTTCTGTGGGTGACAGAGACATGTGACTGTCCGACGGAAGTTCCGTCTTGTTGTGCGGAACTTTTTATACTTTCATCGTGGAGTTTGCGCTGTTCCTTTTTAAAGACCTATTAGCGCTGTGGTGAGTTAGCCGGTACGATAAATGCGCTCTAACACCTAATTAAGTACCTCACAGGCACAATTAACCGCCCACTTATATCAATCATCGCCCTGTTTGTTTACGTCAACTATGGCTTATCAACTGTTTTGTTTTTTGACAAGTGGGTACTCTAGCAATAAATTAAACACTTATACCCTTATTTCGTTCTATAAATCTCTGTCACCTATGGGTTTTTGGAATTTAGTCGTTGTTTGACATTGTTGCAGTTGCCTTACTGCGCTAATAATTCCTCTCTTTTTTCTGCCGTAGTGTGTGAATATTGTTTAATTTGAGGTTTTAGTGTTCGATTATTGTCTGTTAGTCTAAAAAATGCCACTTGATGCTACTGGTGCAGCTAGGGCAGTAGCTTTAGCCGACGCTGGGTACAGCCAACGTCGCATCGCTCGTACACTCGGTGTACCTCGAACTACTGTACGGGATGCCATCAGACGATTTCGGGAGACAGGCTCATATACCTGCAAGCCAGGTCAAGGCCGACATCGATGCACTTCATGCTCGAGATGACCGTTTTGTTGTCAGTAATGTGTTGAGAAATCGGTTTTGCACCGATACTGAAGCTCGTACGCGCCTTTTTGAGGTGAGAAATGTTAGTGTAAGTGAACGAACGATCAGAAGAAGATTGGCAGAGAGTAATCTGAGGGCTTATCGTCCAGCTCGTGCCCCACAAATCCTCCCACAACACCGTAGAGCCAGACTTGCATTTGCACGACAGTACGCTGACTGGAATGTGGAGGACTGGAAAGACGTACTCTTCTCAGATGAAAGCAGAATAGCCTTAAGAGGTCCAGATGGACGTCAGCGCGTCTATAGACGCCAAAAAGAAAGATTTGCTCCATGCGCTATAAGCGAAACAGTTGGTTATCAGGGAGGGTCAATAATGATTCGGGGAGGTATCTCTTACGACGGCCGTACTGACCTTGTGGTGTTCGATAGGGGCAGTGTGAATGCACACAGATACGTGGAAGAAGTGCTGGAAGACCATGTGATGCCTTTCGCACCATTCATTGGTGATAATTTAAATTAATGCACGATAATGCACGTTGCCACACCGCGAGATCCGTCACCGATTACATTAATGAGGTCGGGATGCAAATTTTACCATGGCCGGCACGCAATCCCGACCTTAATCCAATCGAACACATATGGGACAACCTGAAAAGGCGTACCCGAGCCAGAGTACCAGCCCCGACGACCCTAGGAGAACTGAAGACCTTTGTGGTAGAGGAGTGGCACAATATCCCCCAATCGGATATCCAAGATGTCATGGATGGGTTGCCAAACCGGCTCCAAGAAGTCATAAGGGTCCGAGGAGGCAACACCCATTATTAATTTTTATTGCTTTTTAATTTAGATAACCTGAATACAAAATTAAAATTGGTAATTTTTTTCTCGAAATTTTCAATAAATCGTTTTTTGCCAATAACTCACTGAAAAAAGGCTTTATTTTCATGGCTTTTGTTTTGTAATTACGTTTTAACGTAACCTTTAGGTTAGATTTAAACGTATATCTAATAAAAAGTGGTATATATTTGACGGTTAATGAAAATTTAAGGAAAAACAAGGTGGGCGGTTAATTGTGCCTGTGAGGTATTATAAAGTTTGAGGTAACTAGTAGTGCCTTGAGCAGGCAATGGAGCACCTCGGCTAATACTTTGCCAGCGACATCTTCCTATAATTTTTTAAATCAATAATGAAACAAATAAAATATTTAACGTCAAAGTAATATTCTCTCACTCTACTTGTTCAACCCTAGCTAAAACTTAAGAAGAATCGACCAAACGAACACTTTCTAATATGACTATAATTTGGCGTAGACGGCGTTATCTTATCAAGTACTAATTCTAAAAACTAGTCCCCCTATTACTAAGAAGAGCGATAATAATAATTTTATTTTTTTTAACGAACATTTTAACCGCCGTACAGAATAACCGCTCACATCAATTTTGCGACTATGGGACATTTTGTGTCATTCCCGCATGGTTTGTTTCAATACCTTTAAAACAAAATGAACATTGAAAAACGTGACCGGCTTCCCTTTACGAATTTCGTTAATAAATGAATTTTACAAATATTTCATACAATAAAATACAACTTTAATTCAGTCGTAACATTTTAAATGACAAGAAATTAAATACTAATTATTCAGTCATTTTATTAGAGTTTATTATCTCCGTGGTGCTTAACAGCTGAGATTCATCTGGCTGCGCTTTATTTTCTTGGCTTGTATTAGTCATTGCAATATTGTACTGTCTCCCACTTTGTCTGGGGAGGGAAATTGGATTATATTCGTACTCCTCATTTTATTTCTTCTGATTAATTTCGTTGCGGGTCCCAAGACAGTCTTAGTTTTCTCTCGGGTTCCCTGAGATCATATCAAAGGGTCGTTGTGGTTACCACTGTTGATCCTGGTGACACGGGAGAAGCAACGGTGGGAAAGAATGGTGAGCCAAGCCCGTTAAAAAAAATATTTCATAGATATTTTTTGAACCCAATATTTGAAATTATTTATGTACATTTAGAAGATTGGAACTTTTCGAGAGCCATTGGGGATAAATGTTTGTATTTCAAATAGTTTTTCTGCTTTTTTGTTGTTGTTAATTTGATTTATTATTTTTGCAATGATTGTTTATGATTTAATTCAAATAGATTGATTTAAATATGTATCAATTTATTAGAATGAAATCATTTAAAGCTCTGTCATTTATTCATTGTCATTTATTCATTATGTACCTATAATATTATAGACGTCACTGAGGGACTACTATAATATTGAGATATTTTTTTGGATTCGATTCCCATGTTTTGTTTAATAGTATTATGACATTTGTATAAATGTCTGCTGCAACTGGAAGCACCTTAAAGGGGTTTTTAAAAAGGACTAAGTCTGGCCTTTACACTGAGGCTAGCCTATCGCTGGAGGGATCCTGTAGCCAGATAAGGGACCCTCCATTCAAAAGCGGCTGAAAGCACGCGCAAGGGATTTCGTCGGTAGAAGCACACAAAAGTCGAGTCCGACTGGGAGAACCCTGTAAAATACGCAATATGGAGAAGTGTTCTAAAGCGTCTAGCATATTGGGCTTGTAAAAATATTAAATAAAGCGCGATAAAATCAGTTAAAGCTATTTTATTGTAATTAGTAATATTCGTTTAAACTTAAGACATCATACCATTATAGTAGTTTTTATTCTAATGAGTAAAATATTTATATTTTTCTACGTCTAACATTCGTCATATTTGTTACCTCTGGAATTTCCCCTTAACCGCCTTTTATAAGTTTTGCCTAACAGCTTGCTGTCATATTTCTTCTTATTTCAAAATGTGTTAAAACATATTTTGTATAAGTGAAATGCAAAATGTTACTGCACGTGAGATGAGTCATAAACGTAAGTGACATAATAAATTTACACGAATATGCTAATTTGTAAGTAGCGTAGTGTGTCGTTACGCTATGTGAAAAATTTGGGAGCACTTCCTCATAAAACGTTAAGAACGTTTTATACAAAATTACGTAAAAATACGTAATCGGAGTGCTAGCATAAATTTGAAGATAATTTAATTAGGCTCATGCCCGAAAAACGTGAAACTTTATTCAACGCAAAATTGTAAACGGTAGTCCATGCCAAATAGTTGGAAGATTGAAAACTATATCTTTGAAGTTGAAATTATTATATTTGTGTAAAAGAGAATGAAGGTAAGTTTTTCTTGTTTCATGAGTTCTAATTTCTATAGTACACCTAAATGGAATAAGAAAGCAGATATTTTTTTAGAACAAAAAGTAAAATTTGGTAATTACTGAAACCGTAAACAAACATTTTCCCTGTTTTTACCTCACCACCCTTTTAGCCCACACGAATCTTACAAAAAGCATGAAACCTACAGCATAACTATAATTTTCGTAGAATCGTGTAAGTAGGTAGGTACATAATATTATTATAATATCGTAAATATCAAATATAAGATAATACGTTTTCCTTTAGAGTAAACATTTGAGCTCGTAACTTCTTTTAAGCTGAGCTTCGGATAAGTGTTCGCGATAAATTCGTGTATCGCTGTATCGTTGTGAAGCTTATACATTTATTTAACCACATTTGTTCGACATAAATGTTTAGTAATATAATTATAGTGTTGGTTAAGGTGGCGGGGAGACGCTGGATGTAAGTGGCTCGTGACCGTGACCTATTGCGCTCTTTGGGGGAGGCCTGTGTCCAACAGTGGACGTCTTCTGGCTGATGATGATGATGATGATGATGATGATGATGATGATGATGATGACGATGATGGTGATGATGATGATGACAATGATGGTGATGATGGTGATGATGATGATGATGATGATGATGGTGATGATGATGATGATGATGATGACGATGATGATGACGATGATGGTGATGATGATGATGATGATGATGATGATTGATAAAGCAGGCAAGAAGCTATTTTAGATTTCGAGTACTATTATTCTACAAATCATGTAAATGTTAAAATTTATACAATTGTTTGTTATTCTTTTACATTACAATTATGTCAAGTTTGAGGCGAAAGACACAGACAAAAAATTATGATATAATGTATGATATAATAATATAATGTTTGTCGAGATCAATTGCGGGTAAAAAAAAAAGGGGGAATTTTTAATTGCACCTCTATTTAAAATTTAAGCAAACAACAATTATGCACTAATAATGTACCAGCATATCAAAATAAATGACTGTTTATCAAATTAAATAATT
>LUGF01056317.1:354285-391966 GCA_001625245.1 Calycopis cecrops | reverse complement strand
ATTGACACTTTTGTATGGGAGTGAAGTATCTGTTAGGTTTATTAATCTGTGACTATACTGTATGTATTTTTAAAAGCTTTCACGTATTGCTGAAGTATTTCAGTATTACTTTCCGGTAATTTACAATTATGTGATTGAAATTAAGTGATCTCGAGAAATAATTTAGAACTCAGTAGCTTTTAACAAACTGCCGCAAGTAGATTACCTACTTATTCAACAAGTTACCTTTGTTTGTCAAAGTAATGTAAAATGTTAATAAAACTAAGCACCTATCTCAGCAATGCTTCCCTGTCTGCGGTAAGGTAGGTAATTTTGTGATGCCCTTTTTAAAGAAGTTCAGAAAGTTACAAACTCGTCAACGGCTTTTGATACTACTGTATTTTGAGCAGCTTAAAACTTTTCCCTGCTAAGAAGTAGTTCAAATTTTGGAAATTTTGGAGAACGTCTATGATGCAAAACTTCTAATAACGATCCCGATTAATATTTACTCCAGGAGAAAAGATCACGTCAACGCAAAGAACATTTTAGTTACTGCGCGCAAGCTACCCTCGATTTCAGAATCGCGAGGAGCTGTCTGTCGGTCTGTTTGACCATTATAATAATAGTTAAATTAGTTATTTTAATCTCTTTCTTTTTATGTCTTTCAACCGAGAGAGTGATCGATACCCCTTTCAACCCCAAGCTGCCCGACGAAAAATCATAGCAATCAGATGAAGCGGTATTGGATTTCTCTTCGTTTCCGCAGCATTAATGTAGGTCCGAAAGGAACTCTGCTGCTGCCACCTTGTCGTGGTTGGTGGGCTTGCAAGCCTCTATGATCCCCAAGGGTATGCAGGGCAGGGCCAGCTTAGCTGGGAGAGCCAAGACGAAGAACAGCTTGACGCGGGGTACTGTCCCGTCCCTCTGAATCGGCAGAGCCGCAGGGGTTTAGTCGATATTGCATTAGCAAATGTCGAGTCCGACATAGGCCTAGGGGTCACCTGGGCTCCTAGGTATCATACCTAAATGTATTCCCTGCGTCAGCAAAAAAAACAAGGTCCGAAAAGCTCAAAGCTACCATAGTAACTTAGAGAACGTCTGTTGTGCTATGTAAGGTTAAGCGTTGACGTAAAGAAGCAGCTTGTAAGATAGAGGTACATAAGGGTGCCAGAGATTAACGAATGAAATGATGCCATCATTTTGTCCAGTTCCTCGCAGTATTGTTTAGTAATAACTTGTGATGAACAGTACAAACGACAACACTCTACCACCAATCACTTTGGACATTGTTTTTCATCAGAACATGAGTCGAGCCAATACGATAATCGCTTGCTTTACTCAAAAATTATTTTATTTTTCATCACAAGTGACAACGTGGTTTAAAATGCCTTCGCTTCTGGGCCCTGCAAATTGCAGTTTTTTTATACTGCATAGGCTTGCGTTTGACCACTGTCTCATCTGGTGGAAAGTGTATACTTGGCCGACTATGAAGCACGCATGCCTAGAAGGTTCATTCATTCATCCTCGAATTAAAGATTTCCAGGTTGTAGGTGTAAGGGAATACAGACGCGGATTTAAGGGAGCTAGGAAGCTTTTTTACTTTGCCAGATTCACCCAAATGGAAGATATATTTGGGTGAAATTGGCAAAGTGAAATAGCTTCTTGTCGTAACGATAATAATTGCTGTGGTATATAGTGTAGTTACATTCTAAAATCGCCTGTTTTTTGTATTGTGAACTGCGATTGTGACAACTTCAAAGTTCTTTCTTCAGATCAAAATTCTCTAGCCTGAAGTCTTCAAACTGCATTCCTTCTTGCCGTAGCTGAATGCACTTAACAACCACTTATTAACAATTAAACAAGTGATTACTTAAAAAAATAGACTTAAAAAAGTACCTATACAAAAAATGTAATTTAAAAATTTTGAATGGCAATGGTTAAGGTTGCGATATATTATTTTTGTGCATGTAATGGTTGAGATGTAATGCCTTTTTGTCACACAATTTCTTGTACATTTATTATTGAAAAATAATAAATAATTATTGCAATAATTTTTCCTTGTTGAATTTGAAATCTGATTCAACTGACTTCATGAATCAGGAGACTCCGTCCGTGTCCGGCTGCCATACTTAGGTATATTTTTTTATTACTTTAAATATCTGACAATAAGTTTTCTTGACTAATGGTTCCCCCTTGACTCGCGGGGCCCGGGGCTGTAGCCCCTCCTAGCGCGCCCCTAGGTTCGGCGTGTTGTAAGTATAACAATACAGCAAGTATAACAATGTGTGTAGAGTATTCAGTACACCGTACATTATATTTTATTCGATACTTACACAACAGATATATTTTAATGCATTAAAAATATAATTTATACGTTAAAAATTAACGCAGGAGGGACAAATAAATTACTCAAATATTGATAGTAGTTTAATTAGATTTCCACAAAAGGGTTTAATTGATGTTCGACTAATGCTAGATACAGATTGTACTAATTTGATTTGTTGGTCCCGCCTGCATTAATTTTTAACGTATAAATTATATTTTTAATGCATTAAAATATATCTGTTGTTTACGTAAGTATCGAATAAAATATAATGTACGGTGTACTATATACTCTACACACTAAATTATAGAACTTGTTTTTCCATTTTTAGTAAGTGGTTATTTTTTACAGTCGGGTTTTTTGTTTTTTTAATAATTATCATTTTATTTCAGACTTTTTAGTTTTTTTTTATAAATAAGTGGCCCAGTTTAGAATGCATAACCTCTCACTATTTGTAAGTTAGTTAGTTTTTTTTTGTAAGTAGGTATTTTTTTATTTTCATTAAACGTTACATTTTTCATTTAAAATTGAAACTGCAAGTTATATATACTTTTGGAATTGCCATTTAAAACCCTTCAGTTTGATACCCCACTCGATGGGTTTAGTAAAAAAAAATTTTTTTTACCTCACAATGTGGGGTCCGAAATCTGCCATTTCGTTTTTTTATTTTTCTTATGTACCCAGTGTCATTCGCGCTGTCAAGACAAATCTAACGACACCACATACGCTAAAATCCTTCCAGCCGTTCAGGCTGTAGCAGGGAACATAGAAATCTACATACATACATACATACACTTGAAAAACATTACCCTCCTTCCTGTGGCAGTCGGGTAAAAAAAATCTATGGCAAGTTTGTGGAACTTTATTTTAAAAACATCTACGACTCACGCAGAAAAAAGATAATATTGTCACTACTAAGTACCTACTAAGGTAATGATTAAAAAAAATCTATTAAAATAACCGAACACTCTTGAAAAATATTTTTTCCGTCGGTAACTAACGTTTATTGAATAATCTTGGACAATAAAAGAGCAGAAATAATAATAATATCAAATAAAATATTCTTATACAGTAACCAATTTTTAAAAAATAAGAAAAAAAATCATATTTCATAAACTATTAGGCCTAGAATTATAAATTTTACAGATTCTTATAGGAATAAACACACTCTTTCACTGACATATTGTTGGTCTCCTCCTTACGCGACATTCTGTATAAGGGTCGTTTTAGATGACGCTGTCGATCCTGGCAATACAAGAGTAGCAGCGCTGAGAACGAGTGGTGGTTAAAGCCCGTTTTGTAAATTTCTAGGCATTTATTCAATTCATGGTGCCCGCTGAGTTATTCTCGCCGGTTCTTCTCAGGACAGAGCTAGGGCGGAACCAATGATAGATACAATTTTCTAAGTTCAAAAAGTAATTTTTATAATTCTATTTTGATTAAAAACATTTTCATTTCATTTCAAAGGGGATTAAATAAAGAAAGCCACACATCTTTTCTATTTGTGTTGATTTTGTTGCTTCCCTTTATGTTGCAAAGGAGCAATAAGATCTGCTCCTTTGTCACCCAATTTTCAGTTGCATTTGTTAAGAAGAGAAGCAAGAATTCTCAACTGAACAATGTAGTACGTCTCGTAAATATTAATAGTGGTTCTCGACAAAACATGTGACAATCGAGGTGTCGTCAGCGCAAATGGAGCATATCCTGGAGGCAATTGAGTGGAATTGAGTTGGCTCGGGTTCATACAATCGCGATACGCCACATCGGATTGACCCGTAAGTTACTCATTTAATATTCTTTGCTTTTCCAATCAAATATCCGTAAAAAATATTTTGTATTGAACGACCCATGGGTTGCTGTAGCTATTAATAGTTTTTTGAATTACGACTCTTTTGAATTGAGTTTGATAGAGTTGTTCATTGCGGAGATTCGGTCATATTCTACAAGTGGATCTTGTCAAGCGGGATAAAATCCGTTGAAAGAATAATCTAATATATAAAATTCTCGTGTCACAGTTTTCGTTGCCATACTCCTCCGAAGCGGCTTGACCGATTCTCATGAAATTTTGTGAGCATATTGAGTAGGTCTGAGAATCGGCCAACATCTATTTTTCATCCCGATATTCCCACGGGATCGAAAGTTACGCGGGTGAAACCACGGGGCGCAGCTAGTCATGAATAAAGTTCGCGTAAATACACGAAAAATTTGAAGTAAAACTTCTATACGCACGCTTGACATGGGTTACGCTGGCGAGAGCGTTACAAAAATTCACACATAGAGCAAGGTCAATGGAAGTTGTCATTAAATTCAAAATTCAAATTCGATTCAAGCGAAACTTTGTATTTCAAAAATAAATATCATATGATATGTTATGTCATTGTAACTACGGTAATGAAAATCAATAATTAAGTTTTACTTCACTTGTGTAGACCACACAAGTGAAGTAAAACTTTTTTCATTTAATTTTAATCTCAATAGAATGTAGTAGATTATTTAGGTTGAACAAAGGCATAGTGGTTTTGGAGATTTGCTCGGACAAATATCGTATCATCGGTTATTTTTTTGTAACATGTTTTGCAATAGTAATTGTCTTTTTAACAGAGGATGAATGTTCAAATGATGTGTCTGATGTTTGCAGAAAAGATGCCCTATATTGGTTATATTATATAGGTTCTAGTAGAACAAACAACAAAAAACATTTTTTTTTAAATATTTTATTGTAATACTTAAATTTTCAAAGTGGAGGAGCGGGGCACCCAGTACTGGTCATCACCCTAGTAGGTACAGGGGCAGTACATGCCCCTGTACATATATCCATGTGCAACGTGCATATTTTTGTACATTTTTCATTAATTTTTTTTTACTTTTTTATGTATTCTGGTTTCATTAGACATTTTGTAACTTATACATTTTTACTTCAGCAAACGTCAAATCCCTATTTCACTGCCTTACTGATTAAATAGTAAAGTCACGTAATCAAATGTTACAAGTTAAACTAGATCCACATCCCGAATAATGATTGAATTCAAATTTTATATGCATGTGCAAATATAATGACAATGTAAAATTATTATGACATGGAGCTAATCTGATGATGGAGACGGAAGGTACATTATCTCTGCAATAAAATATCGCAACCTCATTGTCTTTGTGCTTGTTGAATTTTTGTTCACAAAAAACATTACGCCTATGACTATCAAAAGTTATGCTAAAAAAGAAATAAAGTTTGATTTTAAATTATTTATTTTGGCATTCGGGGCCCCAAAATTTTTCGGTTACAAAAAGGAATTAAACCGACCTGAAATATCGATATATATCCACTGGGAATACTGCGTTACAACCCCTTATTACTTTGATGGGTTTAACCAACACTATTATTTTAGTAATGTTCATAATAAAGATCATATAATAATTAATTACTACATAGTAGAAAGTGAAATCTAAAATATTTCATTAAATTTAAAAAAAAAGAAACAAATGTGTTTTTAATAAGTTTGTCTGCCATTCTGGCCCTTAGGTACAATCGTCGGGAATTCAACATATACAGAACGCGATATTATACATTTAAGTAAGTAACACCAATGTGATACGTTTTTGAGAGAGTCTATACTAAACGCTTGCTGTAACAAGCCTTTGAATTGTAGCTACGAAAATCAAGACTTTAAAACATTTTAAGAAGACATTTAATACTCCTTACATCAATAGAAAAACTATAACTCTGATAAGACGGTTTCATCAGGAACGCGTGGAAGGCTCAAGCAGAAATTCATATCAAATACCCTCCGTATTTGATATGAATTTGTGCATTAGTCAAATCCCTCAATAGGCTCTGAGTCACACACTTAAGTCAAATCGAATAATAGGTACACAGACAGTTTATGTCTATATTTTATGATGGCATGGTAAATCAAAGCTATAGACATGCCTCGATTACCTAAAATAATATATTCGCCAAGATGAAAGTAATAACTTGCACTGAAAATAAGATAATCAATAAGAAAATTGGTAAATTACAACTGTATCACAAAAAAAAAAAACATTAATTACTTACATGTTTAGTTTTTTTCGTATAAAATGAATGCAGGCGTTCGCAATATTAATTTTATAAACCTTTATAATTTGTCACAATTATCGTTGGTACGGAACCCTCTGTGTACGACTCTCGCATACCGAGGAACCACACTGCGCCAACCGGAGATTTATACAAAGTAGATACATAAATATTTAATATTATTTCATAAGTGATTGCGATCAATTGTTATAATAAATTTACTGTCAGCCAGTCGTAACAAGGTGTGCTTGACCTTCAGACGTCCATTGGATTATAATACTAATCTAATAATATTGTTACAGGTAACAGAAACATGATGGGAGCGACGTGGCTATGCGTTTTGGCTTGTATGAGCGTGTGCTACGCCATGCCACCGGATAAGGTCAGTTATACATCATCCCGAGCCCGCCTCGCCATCTTTATGTTGTTAAAAACCTATTTGGAGGCGCTGCGAGGATCGGGATACAGGTCTTATTAAGGTGTGCTTATCAAATTTGCTCCAGTGATGTTGAGATGTCGATGAATATATTGTCGGCATATTTTTTCAGCTTCTTCGACGAGGATAAAATAGCTTGTGTTAACATGAAACATTTTTTCGTTGGTTGTTTCAGAAGCCTTGTTGGGAATATTATTTCTTTACTTTTAGTATTGATACGAACAATTAAAAATAAAAAAAATATGAATAAAATCTAATCAAAAGCCCACTACGTAGTGCAGCTCTTATTATTTGCGGTTCATCATATTTCATCATTCTATTATCTCAGGGGCGGCGATCCTGCACTAGATGCCGAATTACATCTTAAACGATACTCTTAATCCCATGATATGAACTATTAGGTACTTACTTCCTCAACTAAAACCTCGACAACGACACAATAACATTAATTCTTCACCGTAACGATGTTGCTTTTATCGCTTGTTGAAGAAGTCAGGAGTTATAAATTTAAACCCCACGGTGTTCACACAGATAGACACTCATATTTCGATTTAGTCGAGGCACGAGTCCCCTTAGAACAAGCTCAGTATAATATACACTTTGGTTTGTCATATAGTTAAAGATCTCAGGGTCTTTGCAAGCCACAAGTTCATGTGTGGTCAAACCACTGCATGCTTCCGCACATGCTGCATATAATTCAACCATTAACGCTTATAATTTAGTCCTTTTGAATTAATAGAGGCGTTAATTAAGGATTGAAAAATATAGCATTATAATGTATTGACTTTGAAAAAACATACCTGTACGATATGTAATGCACATCCCTATTGTATTAAAAAGGATAACGGAAGCTAAGAAATGACATTAAGAACGACTTTGTAATATTCTGTCGAAGAATATGTACCTAAATTAGTATTTGGAAACGAAAGTCATTTTGTGATTGAAGGTAAATATGGTAGCAATAATAAAATACATCGAGAGAGTATATTTTAAATTCATACTTGGATTTGTGATGTACACTAGACGGCTTTCTATAACGCACATGGAGCTTTGGAAAGAGACCGTCGGCTAATGTCGGCTTCGTCGAGCGTCATCTCTGTGCCTCTGTACCTCTGTCTCTACCTAGTGACGTTTTGTCCATGCTTTGTCACATAGATAATACCTTAGATGAAGTATACACTAGGACGAGATATTATTCAGGTATTTCGGTGTCTGCCGGAGTATGGCGACGTCCGGAATCCTGGTTTGGGCGGATCGCATCACTGCGAAGAGCAAGGCTCATCTGCGCTCTGCGCAGAGGCTCATCGTGGTAAGAGCGATTCGGGAGCACCGTACGGTTTCGTGTGCTATAACTGCTGCGCTGGCAAGCGGTGCCTCCAGGGAACTCGTGGCGGAAGTCCTTGCCGAGACCTATTCATATGCCTCGAATAGGAGGTCTCTAGATGAAAACCCTACGCTGGACGGGATCCTGTGGATTCGCCGAACAGGGCATATATTATTAATGCGGAAGTGGGGGAGAGGACCTGCCACAGCAGCCGTATAGCACAGGCTTAACGGCTGCCTTACGTCCGGTTCTTTAACGGTGGGTGCGGCGTATGCGCAAACCTCTCACTTTCCGACTGACGCAGGTTCCACCGGGCATGGTTGCTTGGGTGATTATGTGTGTCGGACGGTTCACAGGGAGCCGACAACTCGGTGTTATGACGTGGCGGTGGACTCCGCTCAGTACATCCTTGAGACGTGCTCGAGATAGGCGCTGCGTCACGATCTGACGTCAGTCATCGGAGAGTTCTTGTCCCTGCTGAGCATCTTCACTGCGATACATAACAAAGACGAGTCCTATCAGGCGATGGTTTCACTCTGAGAGACACTCATGTCCCAGAAAGAGGTCATCGAGCGATAGAGACAGGAGGCCGCAAACGAATCCGGCTCTGCAACAAAGACACGAGGTTATAGGGATTGTTTAAAGGCAGCCGGACTTTCTCCCAAGAGGAGCAGTCTTGCCTTTTCGACCAGCCTATCGCTGGAGGGATCCCGTTTCCTGTAGATCCAAGGGGAGAGGGATTAGTCGGTATTGACTCCAGACTCGACTGAGTCCGACATAGGTCTAGAGGTTACCCTTCTCGACGAATCTCCACCAACCACCAACCCCAACTGGTTGGGTGAACCAAGAATGATCCCAGGAGAGGACGCTCCGAGCGGATCTGGCCAAAGGCCCGCTCTGGAAGCGTCCGTGGAGGAGGGGTCGTGGGAGAAGACGTGTCTTGGTGTGTCTTTGCCGTGCACCCTATCTCCCGCGACCGAACGGGGACGCACCGTCCGATGCGTTGGCGGTGGGGCCGCAGAGGAAGAGGAGATGCGGTGTGTCGTTGCCGTCCTCCCTGTCCCCTGCGTCCGTTTAATGGTTGGTCCGCCGCCTAGCGGATGGGACCAGCCAATGCCGGAGGTCCTCCGCCCGTCCCTCTGAATCAGCAGATGGCGGCGTGGATTAGGACGACCGGCGTGGTGTGCTCCTTTAGAGCATTGGGACCAGGGGTTAGGATCGGAACCTGACCCCTATTGCACGATTCTGACGTGGACTAGGGACTGTTCAAAGGCAGCCGTACAGTCCCCAAGGAGTTCACCGAGGCCAGCGTGTCGCTGGAGGCGCCCTGTTGCTTTTAAATCCGGGGCCCTCCAATTATAGCGGCTGAAGGCACCCGCAGGGGCTTAGTCGGTAGGGGGAACCCAGTTGTAGAGCCCGACACTGTACCCGGGAGCCACCCAGGTTCCTGGTTAGCGTGCGTAAAGGCATTCCGCTGCATCACCAAAAAAAAAGTCTAGGGGTTACCCGGGCTCCTTGATATCATATATGTATGTATTCCCTTGAGTCAAAAAAAACGAAAGTAAAACGAAATATCTGTGCTACCTAGTGTTGTTATATATGTAATGTGACATCAAAATTTATAGTATAATTTGTTACATAATGTAACATTAGAAGTATTTTGTCTTCTTCCCAATGTGAAAGATCGAAATGTGTCAGTCAAGTACTCGATTAAAACCAATATAAAAGTTTTTGTTGTGTATAAGACGTTGAGATGGAAGACATACCAATTGATTCGACTTAAAAAATACTAAATTCACCTTATTTTCACTCATTGATTTATACGACGCAATAAAGACGATTTTTCGGTTACACAGAGCAATACGTAACTATCTTGTACACAGGTTACCACAGTTTATAACTGTGAACTGTCGGTAATTTTATGTATCTTAAATACATCGTCTCTATTTTAGATGCAAGCTCTACACATCATCAAAACTCGGAGTATAGACCTGAACAATGCTCACGGGCTGGCGATGGAGAGTCGGCTGGACAAGACGGTGGAACCGACGGGCTACAAGCTGGCGCTGGAACCGTATTTAGAGGACGCTCTGTTCAAGGGTCGCATCGACATCAACGTGACCTTCCTAGAAGACACTGACTCTATCACCGTGCACTGCGCACACGAGATCGAGATTACGGAGTCCGAGGTCAAAGCACGATTGCCCACAGAGTAAGGAACTTTTTGGTGGCTCTTTATTGATATAAAATTTTGTTACGCGCGTTTGACTTGGGGAATAAGCTGATGAATGCGTGACGAGAGCGTTACGAAAGGTGTAGTCGGGCTAAGCCAACGGAAGTTGAGAGGGAGATATAAGTTAGTGAAAACAAAAAGAGAGAGAGTTAGGTTTCTTATATTAGTGTAGGCGCAAGATGCGCGTGCACATTTTCTTTCTCTCTCCCTCTAATAGCCAGTTATGTTTCGTGCATGAAGTTTTACTTCAGTCGTGTAATATATTTAATTTTATTTAACTATTTGCTTGCACTGTTACCTATTAAGACGTGGTTGCCGGTGTAATGCAGGCGAACCAAGTGACGTAAAGTGACATATTTTGTTACGCTTCGTGCGGTTTGTGTGTTTAAAGTAGGTTTTAGTAAGATATTGTGCCACGCTGCATGCATGTGCATGCATATTGCCCCGGCACGGCCGGGGAGGTACCTCTTGCTCATCTCTATCACCTTTTTACGGTTGTCAATGAACTTCTATAATGCACAATAGTTCGATGTTTACAGGCGACAGTAGACAATAAATAACTGTTATCTTTAGCTCCATTGTGCTAGAAATAAATACAATGTGAGGTACATTGTGTTGCTTATCTAACATACCGAGAACCTTGTACTCACATCCGTGGACTTGCTCATGTTAGCCTAGCTTTGTGTTAAACCTAAAGTAGATACTTCAAGGACTAGACAATGGAAATATATTTGAAATGTTTTCATAAGCTTAAGAAAATTTACATATATAAGATTTTTATTATAAACTATAGGTAAGAGGTACTGCCACACTGCATGCTTGCATGCAGTCGAATTGGGCCGACACGACAGGGGAGGTACCTCTCGCTTACACGAGACTGGCGTAAAGTGACAGCTGTGCTGTCTCGTTTCGTGCGGTGTATAAGTAGCCGGTAGCCCATGGAGGTGGGAGGAGAAAGGAGGGTAGCGCATCTGTATAGCCTCTATGCGGATGTTTGTGGGCGTCGGTAGTCATGAAAATGGCTCCGGCTGCTCGTTTGCCCTCCTAAACATAAAAAAAACAAGCTGCGTTTCTCGGTTTCACCCGCGATTCTCAGATCTACCGGAAACACCTACACAAAATTTCATGAGAAGCAGAGAGAGAGCCATTTTGATGGAGTATGATAGCTAACATTTTTACACGAGAATTTTATAAGAAGAAGATGTATATAATAATATGACGCATGGATAAACATCTATGACTTGAGCGTGATTCGAACCCTCGACCTCTAGCATACGGTGTGTGGCATACCCGCTTACGTTACCATTGAACCAATCGGTCTTCATACACATACAGAAACTGTCGTAAAGTGAGCTGTACTGTCGAGTTTCGCGGTGTGTAAATAACCGGTGGCCCATGGAGAGAGGAAGAAGGCAATAGATCTGTATAACATATATGCGGTTGTCAATGGGCGTCGGTAGTCATGAAAATGGCTCCGACTGCTGGTTTCCCCCCTTACACTATAATAAAAAACTTGTATACTGTCACATTTTGTCTGCTTTTATTTTTTTTCTACTCTGTAAAATTCCTAACATTTAATATAATATTCACAGAAAAGATCTTCAGACTGCGCCTGTAACTAAAGTGAGCCTGGACGCTAAGAAGCCAATTTTAACCCTGCAGCTAGAGAAAGCCGTCCCCAAGTCGTCTGTGGGACTATTGAGGTTCAGCTTCAAAGGGAATATGGAAACGGCGAGCACCGAGGCGTTTTTCAAAACCACGTACATGACGGAGCAGGAGACTGAAAGGTAAGTATACAAACAATTTGTTTTGAACGTACCGACCTTTGTAGTCTACTCGGTCTATACAAGTCTATACAGGTGAGGAGATAGAATAGATAACATTTATAAGTAAGCGGTAGTGCCACGCTGCATGCTTGCAGCCGATTGGGCACGATCGGGGAGGTACCTCTCACTTACACGGTACCGGACTAAAGTGACAGTTGTGCTGTCGTGATATGTGTAAGTAGGTGTCCCATGAAAGTGGGAGGAGGAAGGAGGGCAACGATATACAAGGTCAATAAAAACAACAAGCATCAAATTAAACCACATATACTATAAGTGTCTACAGTTAATCCAATACTATTATAAAACGTTTACGACAAGTATACGAAAATACTTTTTTCAAACAAGTTAAATAGCGAAAAAATGTAATCATGGTACATCATTTGTACCGGGCGGCTACAGCGAGCACGGGCTTATCTTAAAGGCCGGCAACGCAGCTGCAAAACCCCTGGTGTTGCAGATGTCTGTGGGCGTCGGAAAACACCATCATCTCGGTGACTCGACTGCTCGTTTGCCCCCTGTACTATATATAAAAAAAAACGGGGTGAATGACCCCGGCCGGCCATAATCGACGATCAGCTGCGATACCACGTGTACGAAGTGAGAAAAAACTTTAAAAATTCCTGCTACAAAAACTATTGCTCCGATTGATCTGGTTTTTGTTGTCTAGCCTGGAAATGATAGAATAAATATGTAGTTTCATTTAATGCCTCTCGCTTTTATCAACCTTGTATATATTTATTTATTTATTTATTGTACATGCCGGAGGGGACATATACATACATATACAGATGATATACCTTCTATGCGGTTGTTTATGGGCGTCGGTAGTCATGAAGATAGCTTCGACTGCTGGTTTATCCTCTTTACTATTAAAAAAAAAACACTTCGAAATTTAAGCCGGTGAAATCGTTAAGCCCAGTTAGTAATTATATAATTAACGAACCTATTAATTAACTTTGGTAATGCTCAAATGACACAGTTGACTAATTAATTAATTATATTGTAATTATTATATAATTAATTGATTGCAGTCAAATATAACCGCGACAGCCGACATAAAATGATTGCTATGGTGTGGCATTATTTCTGGTTTATGAGAATGTCCGCTTTTTAATTTTCATCGGTTGAAAGAAAGAAAGAAAGAAAGAAAAGTTTTTTATTCAAAATAGAATTACAGGAATTACTTTTTGAACGTCAACAATTAAATCTATCACCGGTTCAACCCTAGCCCTGTCCTGAGAAGAACCGGCGAAACAACCGTTGAAAATGGGAAAAGCATCTGCACAATTGGCCCTTTGGCCTTTACGCTGTAAGAAACCTGCCAAGTGTGAATCGAAGTTATGGTAGCTTTTCTGTTTAACAGCTAGGAATCACCAACTCTCGGATTTTTTCTTTCATCATCATTTCAACAGCCAGATGACGTCTACTGCTGTACTTAAACCTGCTCCAGAGTGCGCCATTTTTTTATGCGTATTTTTTAGTTTCGGGGTAATTCATTTTCGCACTGTCATTTGTACTGGGTAGAATCCAATGTGAGATTCGTGGATGCTCAATACCCACTAAAACTCCATGGGGACTAGGTGCAGGTGAAGTCAACAGAACACATCGATGACTGGCTAACTCCTTAGAAGGACTCCCTCTCTCTGACAACGGAATTATTTTAGTTTACAATTAGATAATCAAACGAATGAATAAATTACTCAATATATTATAACATTAGCGAAGCATTTAGATATTAGCATAAGTATTTTATCACCACCAATAAGGTCTCCATAGTACACGAGTCATCCGTAAAAAAACATAAAAAGTACGCCGGGGAATTTCACGTCGCGTATATATCAATCACATGTGGCACATTAGCTTTGCGTTTGATTTATTTTGGACCTGTTGTTCGTACGGAAAAGAAGACCGGATTTAATTTTGATAAATATTGCATTTAGATATGGGACATACTTCCCGCTCGTCACAAGAGCAGAAAACAATTTATAGAGGGTTATTTTCAACACACCAGCCAGATCCCAGATATTAGAGCCAGTCCACATGGTGCGTTGCGTCGACGTAACGCAAATATTTTGCCGCATAGCCGGACACAGGAGCTGCGTTACCGCAGCATTACTACGACGCAGTAATAACGTTTCGACATCGCAGCGGCGACGCACAGTTGCGGCAAGCATTTTATAAAAACATCGAGTACGTAGAAAATTGTATGGGCTTGCATGTATCCTCCCTATCGACGCACAAGCAACTGAGCGCTGCAGTTCCATCGTCACAATGTCTACACCCCCGCCCACTTCGTCTCGGGGGCTGCAGTTCCGTCGTGTGTGCGTTGCGCCGACGCAGCGCGCCGTGTGTACACTTAGGTTATTTGTTTGTAAAATAACGCAATCGCAGCGCTACGTCGACGCAACGCTGACGCAACGCGCCGTGTGGACTGGCTTTTAAAGCTATTTTATTTTTTTGTACAAAAATAAATATACATTTAATTTTTCGTCCGAGCGTTATAAGTGCATTGCGTACCTACGGAAGATGCGTACACTTTAGCTAACCCCCTCTTATACATCAGAGATCCCGCGGTCACTACAGCCATGACAGTAATAGAAAGAAAGAAAGAAAGTAAAAAAGAAAGAAAGATAGAAAAAAAAACGACTTATGTGTCGATTGGACAATTTAAACTAAAAAAACAGTTAAATCTGCTATAACTGTCATACATCTCTCCTATCTGGGAGAGTGAGGCGGTCTTCCTTTCGTCCCCAAACCTATTCTCCTCGTTCAACGAGCACTCATTCTTCTTCACCTTTTTTACTTTTTTTTTCTTCCTTCCCCAGCAAAAGTTCTGGTCCGAAAAAATATAGAACTGAACGTGATATATTCATTCCAGCATCGAGCTTTTAAAGCAGATAAGATGAATATTCCTAATACATTCGATACAAGCACCAGCTAATTGGCTGTTAGTTAACCTGATTGTAGTACAAAATTACATCGAGCGTTTGAACGTATTACATTGCATCCCCTTGGGATATTTCACGAAGTTCCGAGATAACAAAATATGTATTCCAGTAACAACAATTATACTAAAGTCACGTTGTTTTAACACAAAACGACGCCCATAGATATCGGCATTATTGTTAAGATGTGTCGGCATCTTTACTTCTTTAATGTGCCATCGGAAACTCACAAACCGTACGCTATAGCCAGAGAGCTACATACTTTTTTTACTATAGTATAAGAGAGGAATTGAGCAGTCGGAGCTAATTCACCACTCAATTCATGGCTTCCGACGCCCATAGACATCTGCATATATGCAGATGCGTTGCCCTCCTGCCCCCTCAGTGGGCTTACACACACATTTTTTTTTTTTTTTAAATTGTATATGGGGGCAAACGAGCAGTCGGTGAAATTTCATTACTACTAACGCTCATAGACATCCGCACAGACGCTATACAATAATAATTTAGTAAAATTTATTTCATTTAAAGTTACCAGTAGGTACATTATTATTATTTTTATTGTATAAGAGGGCAAACCAGCAGTCGGTGACAATTTCATTACTACTGACGTCCATAGACATCTGCACAACACATTAGTAGTTGCTCTGCCCTCCTTTCTCCTCCCACCTCCATGAACCATTCTTCCTCCTCCCTCAATGAGCCACCGGCTACGTACACACCGCGCGAGATGCGATAACACTGTTGTCACATTACGACGGTTTCGTGTGAGAGAGAAGTATCAGCGTTGCCCTACATATTAGGAAAAAAAAGGGTAGGTACTCCTGACTTTTGACAACTTAATCTCAGTAGAAAAATTACAAATTATATATATGTACTAGCTTCCGCCCGCGGCTTCGCCCGCGTGGATTTCGGACTTCAAAAATGGTGTTGTTGTTATTATACATAATCTAATATTAAACTGAAATATATGTTATTCTAATATTATACTGAAATATATATTACATTAAATATATACGTATTGTATGAAACAATAAATCGCTTTGAGAATCGAATTTGTCGCCGCGCATTTTAGGCGCTTTAGATATTCCGTTTAAGTCAATCTTATCGTGATAATAACTTTTAATCTATTCGTCCAAATTACTTAGTGTAAAAGACAAAGTTTATCTACATTCAATACGTAAAATGACAGATGTATATATATTCTCAGAAGAGTTCGATAAATATTCTAAAATGTGCATCGTTAAAAAATATTCAATTTAATTGAATGCTTGTTTCACTATTTTGGTTATAGTGACTTACACATAAAAGATAGATATATGCTGTCGCGGACTTTTATTTAGAACTATTTAAGATAAATAATCCTACAGCAGTTATCTTTGTGTAACTCCAACGATTAGGGCAGCGCACGCCAATATTGCTCTCAGGGGGCTGATTTTTTTCCGACTTACTTGACAGTTATCGTTATATTTTATCCAAATTATAAAAAATCCCTATAAATTTTAACTTATTATGTTATTCTGATATGATTTTTATGTAATCCTATAATCCTATCCTATCCTATCCTATAATATTATAAATGCGAAAGTTTGTATGTTTGTTTGTTTTTTCGTTTGTTACTCCTTCACGCAAAAACTGCTGCACCGATTTTCATGAAATTTGGCACACACATAGAGGGCAACTTGGATTAACTCATAGGATAGTATTTTTCCCGAAAAAATGTGATGCGTAATGTGTAAACGACTTTCTATTTTTCATCTCGATACTTCCATGGAATCGAAATTTACACCGGCGATAACGCGGGGCGCAGTTAATATAAAGATATTTATCTACACTAATGTTGTAACATTCTACTTATGTTTCCAATACTTAACTTATAATAACTACTGTTAGGTATAGCTCAGACAACAAAAAACTCAATTTAAGCAATTTGACATGATGTTATAATATCCAAATCGATATCGTAAAATCTCATTATAACACTGTGTGAGCGCGAGAGAGAGAGAAAAAGTGGTGAGAGAGCCTTATGTCAAAATCCTTAACAGCGCGCGTTCGCTCCTGATTGGCCCAGCGCGCGTTGCAGCTGCGCTCTCATTGGTTAGATTTTATTGGCGACAAGTTCACTGCGACAATACATTATACGCCTGAATTTAATGTTTCGCAATGTTTTATTAATTGATTAATGGGCTATTTTCCAAGTTTTCAAAAATCACTCCAGAATGTTTATCAGTGATCAATGAACTTACACATTTTTTTATTTTTTATTCTGACAAGTATTTACTTTCAAATTTTAAATTCAAAATTCAAAATTTTAAAGACCCGCGAAAACGCTTCTTTAAGCAAAATGGCGTCCTGTGACGTAGATATTCTGTATCCTAAATGTCAAGTAGTGAATGACTTATGTATGTGACTTATTTCATATGTAGCATTTGTTTATTTTGTAATCTCTTTGCAATAACAAATATTTGTACTAAGTATCAACATTTAACAGTGACCATAATATTAAAATTATGACCTACAACTTTTTGACAAATGGCAATTGACAACTTAGTTACTACGCATATTACGGTACCATAGAGCTCACGCAATACTGACGTCATAATCAATTTCAAGTCGTTTCGTATCACGTGACTCGTGAATAAAAATACGTATTTTTAAAAATTGATTTTAAAATGAAATATTGATTATTTACTAATTATTTCACTACATAATGACTTCATAAATCATATTAATTAAAGATTACATTCAATAAGCTTATATTTGTAATACAGGAAAATAGCCCATTGCATTAGTGAAGATAAAGTAGTGTATGCAACTGCATATAACACGGGTATTAAAACACTCGTGTTACTATTTTGAAACTCGCTCCGCTCGTTTCAAAAACTCACACTCGAGTTTTAATACCCTTCATTATACGACAGTTGCATAAACTACTATTATGAATACAACATAGTGTACTATAGTAGGCATTATTATCGTTTATATCATTCATTTACTGGCTAGTTAGATATATTGTTTTCTATTTCCATCAAACGCGTTTATCCAAACAGTCTGGAGCAGGCATAAATCAGTTTACCTGCAGCGCAAAATGTGTGAACGTTATCCAGACATAATTTCAGAACGGAACGCAAGCCCGTCTGCAGCGAGATGCGAGGGCCCAAGGCGCGTAGTATGTGATAATTAAACGTTGTCACAGAGGCGGGGCCTCCGACCTCCGACATCCGGGCCGGTCTAATAACCAATTTGAGCGAACACCTCCGTATATCGCTCACCTTATTTTATTACATTTTCCACTTCTAGAGTTGCTCTACGGCTTTGTTGGTACCTGTAATAAAAATGTAAGAGATATTTAAGAAAATGATTTTCTATGAATGAATTTGAATGAAATGTCTGATGTTTATACAGTTGTATTGCTAAAGGTAAATTTAGAAATAAATAAGCTTCGTTTTAGTACGATACTTTAAAATTAAAAACTATAGTTTACATACCAGAATCCTGTCTTGATCCAACCAGAACCAGATCAAGACGAACTGAAACTAATTACGTGATTACCGTGCTTGCACAAAATAAATTGAAAAATAATTTTATTTGGGTTTATATTTTACTAGCTGCGCTCCGCGGTTTCACCCACGCCAATTTCGATCCCGTGAAAAACATCCCATAGCATCCCATAGGAACATTTTTTTGGGATAAAATATAGCCTATACGGATTCGGAAGAATCCCTCTAAGTAATGGTAAAAGAAATTTTGAAATCGGTCCAGTAGCTTTTGAGCCTATTCAATACAAACATACAAAAATACAAAGTTTTCCTCTTTATAATATTAGTATAGATAAGCCTTACTAAAGTAAGGCGTAAAAAATAGTAATAAACCCATTTGAGTGTTCCCTTCCGAGGAAATCTTTTCTATCTAGGTCTAATCAGGATATCTAGTGAGGAGTTTGTTAAAAAGTTGCTAAAATTATTAGTAGTTATGTTTTCTCTTCTAATATTAGAAATGCTACCCATATAAATAAAATTGAAATACATAGGCTAGCGATAGGCCCCGGCTTCGCCCGTGACTAGCTCACCCTATAGCTATATTTACTTACAACGGAACGGAGACTGTTTATGCGTTTGGGGTGAGGTTGTGTGTTTATGCAAACCGTTTAACTCCGAAACCACTACACCGACTTGGTTCCGGTTTTGAATAATAGGTTTGTTTGAATGATTAGAGGATTCTTAAATCTCATTAGAATCATTGCAGTAAAATATTATTATAGTTAGGTACTACATACTTTATAGAGTATAGATTTTAATTTTTTATTATCATTTTGATGGTACAAGATAATCTCTAGAATCGATGGATTTTGATGGAACTTTCACTTGCATGTTATTGTTAGGAAAAACTATTTAACTACCAACCCGGCCGGTTATTCAAGGGCGAACCGGGGCTTATCGCCGGCCTATACTAATACTAACATTTTAAAGCTGAAGGAAAGGAAGGAATTGTTTGGTTTAACGCGCGAATCTCATGATCAATAATCCGATTTTCCAAAATTCTTTCTATCTGAAAAGCCCACTAACCGAGCCAGGTTCTGAGCTTAAATTACTTACTACACACCAAATAAGACTCGGATGAAAACACATTGCGCTGCTAGTAATTGTCTTACACCATGTTGGTCATACGGCGGAATCAATGTGACAGGACGAGCATGGATGAATTTATATGATACCCGTGAAGATAGCGCTGCAGATGTCCTATCTTAGACATCATCTGTCACCTCCGGTTGGTCACCAGTGTTTTACTTCCAGTATAGGATAAGAATATGCAACAGTCGTAAATAATAAGCAACTGTTCTTAGGACCGTAGTGGCGACTCAGCTGCGTCCGAACAACGCGCGCCGCATGTTCCCGTGCTTCGACGAGCCCGCGTACAAGACGCCGTTCGAGCTGAGCGTCGTGCGCCCGCGCAGTATGGTCGCGCTGAGCAACATGCCCGTCGCCAGGACAGAGAACATGTAAGTGCACTCTAAATGAAAAATCATAGGGTTTAAATTTGCTTAACATTGCTGCAATGCAGTTGGTATGAAGGACTCTAAATGTTTTTGGTATAGATGTTACGTGTTACGCACAGCTTCTTTGTTCTATAAAGAAAAGCCTTTAGTTAAGAAATTTTGCAATTTGGGATATTTATGTATTATTTTTTGCAGAACTGATGAGCCAGACGCGGTGTGGGACCACTTCGAGCGCACACCGCCCATGTCCACCTTCACACTCGGGCTCGTAATAGCGGACCTCAAGCAGCTCGGAGAACCCACTGTGTATACGGACAACAACGGGAACAAAATTAGTAAGTCGAGCTTTAGGTCGAGGTGGCTGTTCTGTAGCGCGGAATATTGGGATATCCAGCAGCTCTAACAATGATCTGCATCTGCAGCGCATGACTGAACGTTTTTCAATATGTTGAGTGTATATATCTTATCAAGATACCTTCGTTATCATATATTGGATCGGCGCTACTTAGGAGGTACGTTAATTATTGCTCCCATAATACCATCCAGCGCAGCTATGCTATCGCTTCTCGTGGGGTTGAAAGATTTTTGATTTGGGGCACCCCATAGGTGGAAGAATAGATGGAAGATATCTGCATAATATGGATATCTGCAAATTAACTATACAGATGTCTACCGAGGTCGGTGGTCATCAAGAGGCCCCTACAGCTTGTTTGCATCCTTCCAACGTAATATGTACATAAGTATGTACTTCTTAAATATTACGTGTAGCCTTAAATTATAACAAAGCTTTTTTTAACTTTTATACTTACCTGTTAATAAATTTCTATTGAATACGAATATTATGTGATAAGGAAAACTGAGACTTTATTACCACGGTATAATGGGTAGGGAAATTACCCCACCAAGAAAAATAATTCTAAATTTACCTCAAGATACAATCATATGTTTACACTTATGGTTGTTCTATTACACGTCCCCCACCCTCATATATAACAAAAAGCTATTAAGGTCTATAAAATCAAGCGCAAGCTTCAAAACGTAGTGAATAATGATTCGTGTGGCAAAGTAATCACATTCCAAATGAACCGCGAGGTCCCTGCGCATTTGCATAAATTTAATCATCGTATTTTATTGAATCAACAAATTGAAGTGATGGCAGAATATTTAAATCTTTTATAATGTCCCCGCTGAGTGGTTGAACACCGTTCTTTGTACAATTCAAAGCGATACTTTGTTTGATTTTGTTGAGTTTCTTATATATCGTTTTCACTTATGTGATGATTTTTTATATTATAATTATAATTTAGAGACCACAAGTTCTAGATAGTCTGATAAACAAAAAAACAGTTTTTTTTGTCCCCATTATATTATTTTAGAACTTTTCTTTTTAAATATAAAGGGGCAAACGACCAGTCGCAAACTTTCTATATCTACCGATACACCTAAACATCCGCACAATTGTTATACAGATGTTCCGGCTTTCCCCGTCCAATGAACCATAATTATGTGAGTTTCATGTACCTAGAAGCTGCAGGAAACGCGACGGCATAGCTGTACGACGGTGATTCAGGGGTAAACGATCTCTTTTCAAACGATAATCTGTAGTTCAATTTCGTTCAATTTCACGGTGAGCTTTATAAGGAGCGTGCTCTATTTCTATCGTTAATTTGAGATCGTTGGCACTCATGTCACGTGGAGCTACGACAAACTCGGTTAGTTTGATGCTACGCTACGAAAGCAGCTCGAATTTACGTTACGTACACGTTTCGGCGCTCTGTCTTGGGATGAGTCGGCAACCAAAACGTATTGATTAAATGCTCCTTGAAACATTTGTACGTTTGAAATTAATAGCAAATATGCATAGGATTAAATGTATGTCTGTGTATGTGTATGTTTAAATGGCTATTATTTACAGATTTACGCGTGTGGGGTCGTCCAGAATATCTTGAATCGTTAGAAAGTGTAAATGACAAGTTCAAGAGAGTGTTCGATGAGATCTTCTCATTCTGGAAAGTGTCTCTGCCACTGAAGCAGCTGGACATAGTGGCGCTACCGAACTACCACGGAGTGAAGCCAGCAGACAACTGGGGCTTAATTGTATTTAAGTAAGTTTTTTTTTTATGGTTGCTGGAAGAGAAAACAAGCAGTCAACAACAAATAAGCAGCAGCAGCATACTGAAGCTCTTAGTCACCTGTATGTATGTTATGCTAGAACTAGCTTAAAAATTTAAGCAATGAGTGAAGGATTCTATTATTGATGAAAACGTTTTCTTTTACAATTCATTATGTATAATCTAATGAAAAAATGTTATGCATTTTTAGAACTGTGTATTCCTGAAGCTAGGAGAAGGAACTTAAAAGGTTTAGTTTCAACTTCATACGCTACGAACATTTGAGAAATTAAATTTAATATTTCAGGCGCACGTAGTCGCAAGTAAAGACTAAGAGCCGCCGCACACAGGCTACTTTTAGAATTCGAAATCAGGGATTCCCTCGCTTTTTAGAAGCTGAATGCAGCGACCAGAAATTCCTCAGCGCACACTTAAAAACGCGTTTTAGTCGCAAAGCGACTGCGAGTGTTATCGAGCATCGGAGCAGTCGCTAAATCGCGCTATTCTGATACCACGACTGTACGCAGAGAGTCGCTAAATCGTGATGCAGCTTCGATGCAATCGCAAAATTGCCGATCACCGAAGCTAAAAGTAGCGTGTGTGCTGACGTCCTTACATAAATTAGTAAAAAGAAGGAAAGGATACTCGATGAAATTTAATTAAACAAATAAATTGGGATTTCCTTATTGAAATTCATCCCAGATTCACCTTAAATATAAAACAATTATTAAAAGGTCACAGATAAAATATCCAAGACACTTTTCCTCGAATCTATTACGTAATTGCTGCGGCGTCTATATTGTTCGAGACCGTCATTAGCATTGAGTGTATTTCGATTTTGTCTAACCAAGGTGTGAATTCTTTTATTCAAATCTTACTTCGGTGTAAGGACCATTTTTCGGGTTTCTAAAAATATCTTTAGCCACAGTTTATCTTTCTTTTATAGTAGGCATAGGGATAATCGAGCAGTAGTAGCTATTTAGTGGATCGATCATAAACATTCGCGTAGAGGTTATACAGATCGCTGTCCTCTTTCCTCTCATGGGCCATCAGAAACTCGCACACCGCTCGAAACACGTTATCACAACTATCATGTGATCGTATGAGCGAGAGGTTTTATCTCTCTTACTAAAAGCAGCATTTAATGTCAAGTTTTGAAAATGTAGTTTCAATTTACGAAATGTCTTTCTCTTAATGTTTCGTGACTACATACCGCAGTTGGGGGTACTCACGTATTAACACCCCGCAGCTATGCTCTCTCGCTTCGCTCGCTTACGGACCTTATAACTGACATTACCTAACCTTTAGTGGCGTTAATACGTAAGTAAGTACTCTGTTTGGTTGTGGGCTCACTTCAATCTGTTCTTCATAATTCTACCCAGTTATTGCTTATACAGTAATACCTAGTTACGCGGTAGGTGGAATCGATTGCACGGTTCCAACGTGGAGTTAGGGACTGTTCAAAGGAAGCCGGACAGTCCCTAAGGAGTCTGGCCTTTTCACCGAGGCCAGCCTGTCGCTGGAGGCGCCCTGTTGCTTTTAGATCCAGGGCCCTCCAATCATAGCGGCTGAAGGCACCCGCAGGGGTTTAGTCGGTAGGGGCAACGACACTGTACCCGGTTGAGCCACCCGGGCTCCTGGGTAGCATGCGTAAGGGCATTCCCCTGCGTTAACAAAAAAAAAAAAGAAAGGTGGAATCGAGTTGTAACCGCATAAGTCGAATTCGGGCAAATCGGACTATAAATGTGTATCCAAAATCATATTAACATTTCAATTAGGATCGAATGTTTCGTAAACTATGATTATAAAAGACTTTAGTAGTTATTTAGATAAAGTAAGCTTAAAGAAATCTAAATAATAGGTATGTAGTTTGACTAGTTCCAGAAGTGACATTTAAAAACACCATAACTCCGGGTCCGGACCCGGTTCCCGTAAGTCGGGTTTGTAAGTCGTAGTAGTAAGACTGTATTTGATTAGTGGTACTGGTTTCACAAATAACAGGTTACTCTAGCACCGTAACTATTTACCCCGAATTCCGGGGTAGATTTATGAGGCCCTCAACATGAAGAAGCTAAACCAATGAATATTAAGATTAAGATCCTCCTGTGTAGCCCCTTTCCGGCCTTGGCCTATGGGCCCAGTGGTATATCGCCGTCTTGCTATATTATTACGCTAATAAATTTAGTTATTGATTTCAGTCGTTACAGATATTTTTTTTATAAATGAGATTTTTATTAGGTATAGAAATGCGCATTACACATAATATAAAAATTCATGGACTAGGGCAGGATTTGAACCTGCAACTCAGAGCCCATGAAAGTGTGAGGCGGAAACTGTATGCGGATTTCCATGGGCGTCGGTTGTCTTGAAAATGACTCTGACTGCTCGTTTGTCCCCTTATCTTATGTCTCAAAACGCACTTTATACAACTAAGACGGGGGTTCTCAATCTTTTTTGGCCAGGGACTACTTTTATATCATTCTTGATATCAGGGACCGTAGCGTAGGTAGGTATAATAAAAATATCTCTCTTCTCACTTACTGAACCGTTAAATTTAAAATTATTGGCGGACCATGTCTCAGCTTCTGCGGGCCACTGGTTGGGAATAACTGAATTAAGACTTGAGAATTGAAATTTACAGGGAGAGCGACCTCAGCAGCCGCGGCTATCTCCAGCTGGCCCAGGAGATCTCGTACCAGTGGCTGGGCGCCTTTACGACTCCCGCCTGGTGGTCCGACGCCCATCTCAACAAGGCACTCGTGGGGTATCTCGCCGCTGAGATTGCTTTCAAGGTACTACTACTACAATAATCTGGGCTTGAAGAGCTAGTGGCGGGCACAATTGAGACCAAATTGGGCTATTATGACGGAGGCGGCATGTCTCCCTCTTACATCTAAACGCCGTCAAGGGAGATCTCTGTTGTTGCTTTGCGTATGGTTTGTGAGTTGTCTTCGGCCTATTGGAAGAGAGGGAAGTAGAAGAATAGTAGTACGGTACATATAAAAAATATAGGGATGTTTATAGACGGACTTAGGACACCACGTTAGCCAAGCCCTGTACTAATCACCGTAGGAACTTGCGCTACAGGTACTAAGACAACTATATTTAATATTTTTGTTATAAAAAGTTATTATAAATGAAACAAGCATTTAAGACTTAGGCGGGGCTCGAAACCGGCTTTTGACTTAACGCACTGCCTATAACTGACTATACTACCGCAAATGGTCATCTAAGTATAGCGTGTACTGATTCGTACCATTGCAATTTGTAAATTCAAATGACAAATCTTCGCTATAGACACTTACCGCAAAACGACGTCCTTACCTCACTTGTGGGATTGTGTTTGTTGAGTGAGTGTTGACACGATTTTATTCTATCTATATCAAAAAGTTAGACATTTCGATTTGAAATATAAAAAAAAGTGTTTTTCCAGAGACTTTTTTATCAAGTTACTTCTTTGTCTTGTATAGAATTTGTAAAATGTCCATCCGTTACCGAGCCCCGAAGGTACAATATTTATGATAGCGAAAGGGTCGCACTACATCAATCCGACTTCCACCCCGACCTTATTGGAGGGCTCTTAACTTTGGTTTATCGGGGGATAACCCTATAAAATGTATTATAAATTGTTACGCCATGAGAGAGATTGACGGTTTTGTCGACCATTGGATGTGGGCTTATGTGGTGTGAATAGAGGTATGGTTTCTTTTTTAAGGTCCAGTTTTCTTTTGGGTAAACTGTTTATTAAATGTAGGGATACTACTTTGTTATGTAACATTTTTAATAAACACGTATTGGTCTATTAAATGAAAATTCATTCGTCTAAACAATTATATTTTTCCAAGACTGTCGAAAAAATGTTGATCTGTGTCAGAATGTATTGGGGCTTTCACAAAAGATGTTAACACTGCATAGTTAGATCGTTGTTAATTATCAGATGTACTAATTTGAATTTGACGCGTCGTTTTTTGGCTTGGGACAGGCCTAATTTGGTTTGTGTGAAAAAGATGTCATGGCTTGGCTTTGGTAAGACATTGTCGTACTCTGTTGTAACGAGTGACTATATGCAAAGACAGTGTATGTCCAAGAACATAACAGCCGAGCAATGTGTGCTCTTCCGTTACATTAAAGAACACAGAAGCAAAATATTAAAAAACTAATTCAAATATTTTAGATAAACAACGGCTCAGAGATGGAGGGAAAATGGCCGATGACGGTACTGTACTCTCTGTACTACGAGTTCGGCAAGCGGTACCCGCACTCCCGCATCACCGGCATGAAGCAGGAGACGGCCTGCACCAAGATCGAGCTGCTGTTCCGCATGTTCAACTACACACTCGGCGGCGAAGTGTTCAACAAGGGCTTGAGGACTTTCATCGAGTCCAGGTAAATGGAGTTTGCTGTCTGTACGAGGGAGTAGAATGTACTCTCTGTACAAGCCGGATGATGACTTTCATCGATGCCAGGTAAATGGAGATTGTTGTCTGTACGAGGGAGTAGAATGTACTCTCTGTACTACGAGTTTAGCAAGCCGGCTTGATGACTTTAATCGAGTCCAGGTAAATGGAGATTGTTGTCTGTACGAGGGAGTAGAACGTACTCTCTGTACTACGAGTTTAGCAAGCCGGCTTGATGACTTTAATCGAGTCCAGATAAATGGAGATTGTTCTCTACGAAGGAGTAGAATATACTCTCTGCACTACGAATTTAGCATGCTGGCTTAAAGACTTTCATTGAGTCCAGGTATATGGAGTCTGCTGTCTGTACGAGACCTAAGACTTTACTAAGCAAATGTATATGTTTTCGCTAGTACCTCTAATAAATATTTTATCGTGTTAAAATAATTTCTCTGTGCGTTAATTAATATACTGTAGTATATGAGTGTAGCTTGGTATAAGTTACGAGAAGCGACGTGACCTGGGCAACGATAGGGAAGGTAATTATTTTTTCGCTTGTTAACGTTGCGCAATAAACCGGTATTCTCACCATTACTGTTTCATACGATTATAATCCTCATAAACACTTGATACCGTGTGGGGGATACGAGGGCAACGCATCTGCGTAACAATCATGCGAATGTCCATGGGCGTCGGTAGTCATCAAACGGCTCCGATTACTCGTTTGCCCCCTTATGCTATAAAAAAAATCTATTTTTTTATATAAAGGGGCGTAACCTCGACCACAGTTCTTGCCACGTTATTGTAATGTTGTTTATGTATTATTTACATTAAGTAATTTATATCATTTTTCATTTTATTAATTTGATCTACCGTAACAAATTCCGATATGTTTGCATGAATGGAATGTTCCAGAAAATTCAAGACGTTCAGCGGCGATGACATCTGGAACGCTCTGAACGAGGCCGCGCGCTCCAGCGGCCGCCTTCCGCAGGAGCTCGACGTCAAGACGATCGCCAACAGCTGGATCGAGAAGGATCGCCTGCCGCTCGTCACTGTGACGAGGAACTACGGAGATAAATCGGCTCTAGTGACGCAGGTGGGAAGCTCTATCTCAGTTTATAACAGCTTTGATCACGGATATAAAACACTTTATTATTTCTTTACTGTATCTGTCTCATATGGACACTAAACTAAAGTTCAGGCAGTGTTAACCTTTATAATCTTGTAATGATATATGTTTATAAAGAGTGGAAGATACCTCCCATAATACCACAGCCGATATTTATTATTTTCTTAAATAATGGTGAATTTAAGAAATTGTTACATAAGTCAATAGAGGGCGCTGTGACCCAGTAGTAGTAGAGTCAGTCTAAACAGAGTATCTCAGATCTATAGCGTTCTTCCTTTTTACACACTACGTTAGATTAATCCCGTGGTAAGTACCTAGCGATAGGACTTGTGTTACGGGTACGACAACGGAAATATATTTAATATATTTAAGATTTTTATTATATAAATTCATATAATACCTACATGGAAAAACACGCATGACCTGGGGAGGATTCAAACCCGCGACCCCTGGCGCAGCATACTCAGTTCATCCGACCCACTGCGCTAGCCAGTCGTCATTTAATATAGATTGTGTAGATATTTTTACATTGAATACAATCTGTGTAGCAAATGTACCTCCGCGAGCGTCCGCACGACGTCCGCGACGCGGCCCGCATGCGCTGGTGGACGCCCGCCGTGCTGGCGCGGGCCGACGCCCTGAGCTTCGCCAACACCACGCCCGCAGCCTGGACCGACGCGGACTTGACGCTAAAGGACTTGCCGGATGATAAGAACTTCATCATACTCAACCCGGAAGAGATTGGTGAGTAATACATTAATAATATTAAATTGTTACTATGTAACTGGAGATTGACCATTGTCGTATGTCTTTTATTTTTGCTTGAGAGAGGATCTACAACATATTAGTAGGTACGTTGCCAGACGGCAACAATGGTTCGTAACGACCGGATTTTTTTAGATGGAATCAATTTTTAAATTCTTTGTACAAAAAAAGTTGATTTCTTAAATATGCCGTTTTCAACTTAATAATTACTATGCTAGATGCAGTAATATGCAAAACTCGGCCATTTTGATCGATGTAAGTGTAAGTCACGTCAATGTAATAAAACTCCTACATTTGTCCACGTAACTTTATTAAACAAGGTTAACCTTTAGTCTACACTGTAAAATATTTTGTACTCATAATTTTTTGTAATCTTAATCTTAAAATTTGAATTTTCTTGTAGGCAATGTAAAATCGAGCGTAACTCCTTGCAGCGATTAGGTCATGCGACGTACATAGCGCAACTTTTACTCCAGAATATTTGGTTTTAAGGAGTAAATTTCGGTCGAGTGTCGAAGCTGACACAGTTTTTCCATTAAACTACTCTATAAAGATGTTGATGAGTTGGCGCCTGAAAATTTTCCTCCTGTCTTTCTCATGTCTGACCATCGGCTATAGAATAACGTCTGTTACAGCTCCATTCCCAGTGAATTACGACCAGCAGAACTGGAACCTGCTGTCGGACTTCCTTCAAAGCAAGCAACGGACTCTCATCCCGGAGCTGACCCGTGCGAAGCTCCTCCACGACGCATGGAACCTGGCATATGCTGGCCAGCTGTCGTTCGCGACGGCGCTGAATATGACCCTGTTCCTGAAGGACGAGAGACACCACCTGGTGTGGGACCCCGTGTTCACCATGATAGACCACGTCGGCAGGCACATTTGTTCTTGCATTCACGGTAAATTCCGGGTAAGTGTGTTTTTTACACTACTAGTTGTGTAAAAGGTATCATGCATACACTGGGCCGGCGCGACTGGGGTACCTCTCGCTTACGGTACATACCGACGTAAAGCGACAGCGCTCGCGTTTCGTGCGGTGTGTAAGTAGCCAGTGGTCTAAGGAAGGGGACGCGGAAGGAGGGCAACTGCAACATGGGCGGTGGTATAAAAATGTCCCCGACTGCTCATTGCTTTCTTGTACTATAAGATAAGGGAGCGTTCAAGCATTATGTAACGCAATTTGGGGGGGAAGGGGCCTCTTCTAAAACGTTACAATACGTTACAGTCACGGAGGAGGGTTTCGAACAACGTGTTATGTAGTATTGGTTTTTTAAATAAAAAAAAGTAATTTCTCAAGTTAGCAAAATTAGGACAAATGAGACCTTTTGTAAGTAAAAATATGCTAAGTTGTGTTACGTAACGTTTTTGGGGTCTACACAATAAGGTTACGGCGCGTTACAAGGGGACGGGAGAGTGGGCGGGAGGTTGGGTCAAAATCTTCAAAAATAGCGTTACGTAATACTTGAACGCACCTCAAGTTAATTTTTCTGAAATCTTGTATAAAGTATAGTTTTCATCGCCATTCATATGTTAAGTAACCGACCCGTGTCCACTTCGTTGGACGCCAAGTTCGTCGTTATGAAATATAAGCCCATTAAATTTATAAAAGTTCTTACGGTACGTAGTTATAGTCAATTTTGTTTTAGCTTTGTTTTTTAAATTTTAGATATATTATGTTCTTTCTTTTTGTATTTAAATATTACTAATGGACCCTGTTTTACAGTACCGCATTAAAATAGGAATTCCGTTTTGTTGACAGTAGGTATATATATTGCTAGGTTATGTTAGTACCTAATATCTAGTCAGTTATAGAGCATTTACATGACCATTCGATTTTGTCATTAATTACCAGTACGAGTTCACTTCGTTATCATCCAATTACATTCTGTATTGACATCGGTTATTTTACGTTTGTGGAATGCGATAAAATCAACGGTATTTAGTCGATCTAACTATCATCGGCACAATTCGGCGTGCGACTAAACGCATGAAATTTTCGTCCAATATCTGCGCTATCTTGGTACGTAGACTTGAGCAAAAAATATCGATACGATATATATCGATATTTTTTCCCCACTTGCCCATCCCTATAGGTACATTGCAGTCAAATTGAACTGGCGTAACTTGGGAACGTAGTATTTATTTGAAGTAACATCATAGTCTACCTTTCGTCAGGTTTACAACATGGGTAGTGCCAAGCACCATTTCATCTGAATTGGGCCGCTACGATCATAGAAGCACTTCTCGCTCACATCTTTTTTTTTTGGTAACGAAGTGATTGTCTGTGCTATAGCGTGTAGTGATAAAAAAGAAAACCACAACCACACACAATGTAATTCAAATGTAAGCTACAAATTATAATGTACGCTACGCAACTCCTATTTTATGCAAAATAATTTAAAGAGAGTTGCAAGACACTTCGTTTTGTCTCGGACTCCCTGCGATGAATTCATCCAAAGGTTCTAAAAGTTGCCTTCGGTTGTCGCTAAGTGATAAGCAGAACCTGTAAAACATATATAAATGTACACAGATATATTATGTGTAACTACTTTGTTACCCTTTGTTGTGTACAATCACTAAACATATAGTTATAGAAATAATGATGAGTCTGCAGTAATTATTATTAAAACTATCAAAAGTCATAAATAATTTTGTAATTAATTAGACTTCGATATCTATTGTAAACATAATCTAGATAGACTATTTAATCACCGCCAAACCGAACGGTAATAGCATTCATTAAAATAGTATTTGGTCATATTTGCCACTACGAGTACAGTTCGTAGTTATCTCGTATGCTCGCACATCCAGTATTGGATTAATTAGATAAGTTCGTGCCATAGTTTCATTACAGCCTAAACAGTATTGAAATGATTATAATTATGATAGATATACATAATTATCTATCCATATAAATATGTAAATATAAAAACTCGTTTCACTATGTTTGTATCGGTTAATGTCCAAAGCTAGGGACAGAATCGATTAAAAAAAATTGCAAAGCATTAAATTTGATAAAAAATAATTAAATCGAACAGTAACGCGTTTCTAGGTCAGGCAGGTCAGTAAAATATATAAAATGGATATTAAAATAATTATGATATATTTTTAAGGCATATGTTCGAAGTCTCTTGACCCCGCTGTACAAAGATTTGACAAAAGATGTCAAAGAAGATGAAGAGAATTGGAAAAAGAATCTGCGTTCCATGACCAAGACGTTCCTCTGTCAAGCCGGCTACAAGCCCTGCGTCCAAGAGGCTCAGGATCAATACAAAAAGTGGATGGAGTCACCAAACCCAGACGAGGGCAATCCGTAAGTAAACACAACCCGAAATAAATTTGCCGATACTCTGTCTCTATATATGTATGTATATAAAATATAATATCATCATCATCATTAGCCTTTAGTCCACTGCTGGACAAACGCCAAGATGACTTCTGCTACTCGCATTCATCGCGGATCGGACACGGCTTGGAGGTCGTCTTCCCATCAATAGGTGGTACCTACTATCGACTACGACCCTAGGCCGACCAATACTTTATCTTCCTAAGCGAGACTCCCACTCTAGAACCTTACTGGCCCACCTGTCATACATTCTTCTTTGACGACCAGGCTGGCGCAGTGGTACAGGGCTCCGATAAACCGAGCATGTTGCGCCAGAATCGTGGGTTCGAATCCAGTCAAGGTCATGGATGTTTATCTGTGTATTTATATTTATTTATAAAATAAAAATTTTAAATATATAAAATTTCTTAAATTTATGAAACGTATCAAATATATCCTATTGTCTAGTACTCGTAACACAAGTCCTTATGGTATTTAACATGAGGCTAGGCCAACGTAGTGTAATAAGTCATTTTATACATATTTATTTATTATACTTCTGAGTTGTGACCAGCCCATTGTCACTTTAGCAAACTTTTTGTGATACCGGATATTTTAGTCTATGTATAATATACCTTACTTGCATATTATTCTGATTTTCTTCTGAGTGCGAACTCGTAACGAATAAATTGCCTGAATCCTGATGATATGTGGCTCAATTACGTATGTGTGAGTAACCTGGTGATCTGTAGCTCAATTACGTGTGTGAGTAATTTGATGATATGTGGCTCAATTACGTGGCAATAAGAAAGAATAAGACACGTCGCTAAAAGTTGGGGCTATTTGACTGAGCGCGAGGCTTTTAAGCTCTGCCTTCTGGCCTGGTCTGGTCTAGTCGTCGCCTTCGTCGATGAAGGTGGTGTTCAGAGCTGGTCTTTGTATGCAGTTGTATGCGTATCTGTTTCGTGTGCTGACTAGGTGTGGGACGAGGGAGGCAATAATTGGCTGGTTATAGGATCTAAAGTTAATATAGGATCAAGAGGATCGCTGAGGATTTTTTTATACGTTGGGTCTCATCTAGACCGGGGAGATAGTAGTACTATTATCGGGTTTTTAGGGTTCGCCTTTTCTAAATGTACTGAACATGTGGATTATACGATGGCCTGTAATAGACATTTATCAAAACAAGAAAACTTTACAGGTAACCTCGTTAAACATTTAATCACTTGATCAAATGTAATTAGTCTGAAACTTGTCCACAACATTCTAAGATTTAGAAACGACAGTGACGGATATATCAAGGCACAGCCTCAACCGCGGGATTACACGGGGGTATCGAGCATACCGAGACGAAAACTTCGAGAGGATTATTCGAAATATGCCTTCGAAGCGGGATTGTGGGGGTTAAAGTGCTAAGATGCATGAAATTAATCCCTAAACAGATAAAATGAGAGGTATAAGATTAGGTCGTATATCGAATTTTTGGGGTAAAAACTGTATAATATTGATATTACTAAGGAACTTTAGATTTGGTATTATTTTGTCATAGCATTTGCAGATCTACAAAATCGTAAAGGTGCTTAAATTTAGTTTATTTTGTCAATCATCTTCATTGAAAGAAATGAAATAAAAAGAGAGAACATTTTTTCGTAAAAAAAAGTTGTATATAGTTTGTAGGAATGAATTTTTCAATGGTACCTACAATAAATTCATTTGTTATTCGCATTCAGAACAATTATGGCTGGAAGGAGCGTTGTTATTTGCCTTTTTTGAAGCGTGCAAATTCAATTCATTTTTCCCAACCGCTTGTGTTAAATTATACGGCCCAGTTAACAAAGATATTTGGTTTCGTTAATATACTCTGTGCTTTCAACGGCTCGTTAACATCTGTAGTTCGAGCTCCTATATATAAATGTTTTATGTGTTGTATTTTTTCTTTTTACGTTTATACATAAAAATGCTGCCAAAAATACTAAAGAGTACGCTAGTAGTATTGTAAGACACAAATTGTAACAATGTTGTAACAATTTATATTATGTAGCTGACATGATATAAATTGTTGGCAGTTTAAGTCTAACGGTATACAAGATTGATACAAGCGAGAGGCATTAAATTAAACCACATATTTAGTGTACCATTTCCAGGCCACACCACAAAAATCAGACCAATCGGAGCAATAGTTTAGCCACAGGAATTTTCTTAAGTTTTTTCTCACTTCGTACACGCTGTATCGCAGCTGAACGCCGACTGTGGCCGACTGGGGTTATACAACCCGTTCGCTGTAGCCGCCCGATACAACGAGCGATAACAATTTTTCGCTATTTAACTTGTTTGAAAAAAGTATTTTCGTATACTTGTCGTAAACTTTTTTTAATAGTTTCTGATTAACTGTATGCACTTATAGTATATTATGTGGTTTCATTTAATGCCTCTCGCTCATATCAACCCTGTATGAAATTAACGTAGGTTGTATAATTGAAGGTTTAGTTCTTCGGTAAATCTTTCATTTAAATATCTTTTTAATATTTTGAACTAGTGCACCCGACAGCCGATGTCTTGGCATTATTGAAAATATGTTGTCATGGTAACGTGTAATGTGGCCGAATTGTCAATCCGTTATTTTGCCCTACAATAGTATATATTTTTTAATTTTTCATTATAGGTATATTATGATAAATTATAGCCTAAATGTTACCGAGCACTAATACCTACCTATATGGCAAAAAACTTTCAACGAAATCCGTGCAGTAGCTTGTGCGTAAAAGCCGCACTAGACACACTTGGAATGACGTCTTCTACAGTTTTATTATATGTATATATATATATCGGATTGGCTTGTCTCCTAGGAATTGAAAACAATGAACGAAAGAAGTTATTGTTAGTTAAAAGATTATTAGTGATTTTTAGTATCTGGAATATGAACCATGACATGGGTACTATGTCCAAATAAAATTTTTTGTTTTAATTTTTTTTACAAGAACCAACATTTTTCAGGATATCAAATCAATACATCTGCCCGGTGTTCAAATGGGGGACTAAGGATGAATGGGAATTCGGGTTACAAAGGGTGATCAACTTCCCATCATCTCGGATGCAGAGCGAGCGGACCTACCTGCTGAAGACCCTGGCCGGCTGTCCCGTCTGCGAGTGTAAGATCAACAGGCTCCTCAACGTGACCATCCTGCAGGGCAACTCCAACTTCACGGAGACAGACCTGTTCCTTATCTTCAGCATGCTGAGCGGCAACCCCAAGGGACACACCACCCTTCTGCAGTTCGTCAACACAAACTGGGATGTCCTGAAGGAGAAGTGAGTATAAGAGTTAAAAAGTTAGTGAGGAAAGGGTTTAAAGTTTATGTCGTGTTTTTAACAATTTTTTTAATATGTGCTTTTTTCGTTATGATAACACTTCCAAAAGTATTTAATAATTGGCAGTATAACTTGACAACACCATATTAGATATTAGCCCATATTAGACATAATAGATATTAGCAACTAGACTCTACAAGACCATATTAAATATTAGCCAGAGTTAGACGTTATACATATTAACAACTAAATTTGATAAGTCGATATTAGATGTTTTAGACATTAGCATCTAAATTGGGCAAGACCAATGTGTGGACGAATATCAAAGAGTGGATGCAAATGGGTCGTGGCCTATCTGCGGAGCCTCGTGTCTAGCAATGGACATCCTCCAACTGTGGATATGATAATAAGTAAAATTGGGAGACACAGTGACTTGTAAAAATTACTAATTCAATGATTTTAATAAGTAGACCAACGCATCTGTATGACCTCTATGTTGATATCTGTGGCTGTCATGAAAATGGCTCCGACTGCTCGTTTGCATATAAAAAAATAACAAAAAAATTCCAGGTTCGGCAACAAAACGAACTTGTGGGACAACCTGATCACATCAGCGACGTCGCAGTTCACGACCAAGGCCGGCCTGGAGCTGGTGTCCAAACTGTACGAGGCCCACCAGGGGCAGTTCGGCTCGGCGGAGCACATCGTGGAGAAGTCCCTGAGGAACGTCAGGGAGGAGGCCAAGTGGTCGGAGGCCAACCTCCCCGTCATGGGCCAGTGGCTGGAGCAACATCTGCCCGAGACCGACGACTCTGTCTAGAACTGATCCATATCCAGTATATTTACTATTTTGTAAGTTAACACGTGTATTTATAAATAAAATGTTGTTGTGTAAGTTGATTTTTATTTGCATTTATTATGTCTATATATAAAATTGTTTATTTTATAAATTAAGGAATTGGCAATCGAAGGCATTTGGTGACTAACAACATCCCTTAAACATTCACTAGCTTATGCATATTTTTCACTGTGTCCCCTACACCAATGGGCCACTGGCTACTCACACACCGAACGAAACACGAAACAGTCATCAATTTTAATGTTATATGTATTTATAATAGTTGTAATCACGATTTTAATCTATCATATCAGTTATATTATGCCTAATAAGTAATAAGAATTACTTATTAGTGATGGATAAATTTTAGTAAACATTTGACTCTAGCTGAGCGGTTTCACCCGTGTAAATTTTAAACACGTGGAAAATAGAAAATCATCCCATGGTATCCCATAGGATTTTTTTTCGTGATAATAACTATCCTATGTGCTAATTCAAGTTACCCTGTATGTGTGTGCCAAATTTCATGAAAATCGGTTTAACAGTTTTTGTGTGAAAGAGTAACAAACAAAGAAACATACAAACTTTCGGATTTATAAAATTAGTAGATTATGCTATGTTGAATTCTATATTTGCTGTATCACAGTCGAATTGACCTGGCAATGCCGTATTGGTACCTACTTCACTCTTATAAGTGTGAAGTGACAGCAACGATACATTTTATTATAAGTACTGCATAATGTGATAATAACAAAGGTAATTTATTATTATCTGAGTAAGCAGCGTGTTTATAAATAGTCGGCCTTGAGAGTGCCAGGAGATTGCGACACATATGTTTTAACTAGCTGTGCCCCGCGGTTTCACCCGCGTTTAATTTTTAAGAAATCCATATAAACTTCATCATCCTATTTCACCCCCCTTAGGGGTTGAATTTCTAAAAATCCTTTCTTAGCGGATGCCTACGTCGTAACATCTACCTGGATGCCAAATTTCAGCTTGATCCGTCCAGTGGTTTGGGCTGTGCGTTGATAGCTGGCTATGTCACGTTTGAGTTTTATATATGTACTAGCTGCGCCCCGCGGCTTCGCCCGCGTAAATTTCGATATCGTGGAAAATCATTCCATGGCATCCCTCAGGAACATTTTTTCGGGATAAAAGCTATCCTATGTTACTTCTAATACCTCCAAGAACATGTGTACAAAATTTCATGATGATCGGTTGAGCAGTTTTCGCGTGAAAGGGTAACAAACAAACTTACATTCGCATTTATAATATTAGTATGATATAGATATAAAGCTTGTTTGTTATTTATTTAAATAAAACTGTTATTACAATATGTCCATTTATATAATTAAAATTAACTACTATTTTAACAAGAACATTTCTAAAAAAAATAAAATTTCTTCTTTAAATTCTTCTTCTTTAACTTCTTTAATTCACATGCCAAGAAGGGAGCATGGATTCTAACACTGTTAACTAATTTAATCACCGTGCTCATCTCTTCATCATATAAATTGTCAGTTGTTGTCGCTCCAAGTCTGCCCACTACATGCAGCCGTTTGATAACAATAGAACACGATCATGTTAAATTGTCTACATGAGATCTCGATGTCGAATTGTTCATTCTACATCGAGATCTTCATGACAAGCCTACACATTGCTGTCGTATTTTTTTTTGTTTTAGTTATAGG
>LUGF01056317.1:340959-354072 GCA_001625245.1 Calycopis cecrops | reverse complement strand
TATATACCTATAAAATAAAACTGTCCCACAAATGTATTTTTATGACGCAACAAAATATAATGTTCCAGACATAGTATGTCGGGCGATCACATCAATAAGGTTATACGATGCATTGTAGAATACCTTTAAGTAGCTACATGATGCGATAAACTCAATAAAGAAAACCCGATAAAACTCCGGTAAACATTTTTCCAATATTTTCCAGCGGAAACTCATCAAGCGGCGGGGGCACCCGGCACGACAGACTATTTTGTCGTCTCTCAAACGTTCTGTGCTTAGCTCCTAAACGAAGTTATTAGCTTATCAGAGAAACAAATAAAAGTAGATTCATTAGCATCGTCAGCAACATACCGCCCTATTTTTTGTTAAAACTATTCATACATTGTTTCACCAATTTATTTGTTTTTTAAGAAGTGACCTAACGTAACGATATTTTTTTAGGTAGGCATAAGAAAACCGTGTGAAAAAATCAGACAAAAATTAATCTTTTATCCAATTACAAAATTTGGGAAATGCATAACTTTTAGATGCTTTAAAATGATTATTATTTATCGATGTTAAAGGCGAATGGCATTTTTGTTTGGGAATTTCGTACACCTAATAAATATCGAGTTATGTGACATTTTTGTTTTAATGGGTAGATAATATTATATGTAAACCCATTTTAAATTCTTATACGAGTATTTTTAGAAGTTCGGAAATAAAAGTTAGAAACAGTTTAATTTTTTAAGGTTATGTTAGTACAAACCTTATGATACGTCAGTGTGTTCCGCATAGGCAAGGCCGCATGTCATACGCCCACGTAAAGATTATTTTAGCTCTTTCGTTCGGCTTGATACTTTTATTTTATTTCTATTTCTAAATAATTATTCATCATTTCGATATTTGTATTATTTTACATATGGCAACTTTTTAATGCATAACAGCGTTTAGTTTATGCTTTCATTGCGTTTGATTATTCAATTCTTTTAATTCTTTTTTTTAATAATACGAACTTTTAAAAATGGTACATTTATACGAAAACAAATGTCTTAATTGCCTTATTATATGGTACAAATTATATTACATAAGAACAAAAAAGTAGGTTGTACGAAGCCTGCCGTTCTTCTTTAGGACTAAGAAATAGTCGGAGCCCTGGGATAATAGTTAGCAGTACTCCTGCTTCACCATGCCCTTATAAACCAAAAGAAGGGTAAGACGAATATTAATACCAACTTTCCTCGATAACAAATTTTTTACTGATGCTCTATAGGATTTTTGTCTAAAGGCTTTTATAGTTCAACTTGTGTTCACCACCAGTGGTTGTTGCGTTCTTCGTTCTACGGAGAAGACTTTACATGAGTTTACCTTAGGCCTCGTCATCTAATGGGTCTTATCTACTGGCAGAATAATTACTGATAAAGGTACAAGATTCGAGAGCCTAATGGCTTTGATAGCACCCGAATTCGAAGTTACACGGTAAGTATTTAGAGTGACGTCGCTTAGAGCGAGGATGTGGTGTGTTCGAAAGATGAATGAATTGTGAGGGATTGTTTTCGACGCCATGTCATGTAGGACAGATTGTTCAAATATCTCTTTGGTATTCTGCTATCAAAGAAGAAGAGAGAAAAGAACTCTTAAAGAGAAGATTGATTCGTCACGACTGGGGAGCTTCCTCCTGACGACACCGGTGTAACGTGCCAGCTGTGCTGTCAAGTTTCGGGGGATATGTAAGTAGCCGGTGGTCCATGGAGGGGGAAGGAGGAAGGAGGGCAACGCTTCTCTATGCGGATGACTATGGGCATCGGTAGTCATGAAAATGGTTTCGATCGTTTGTTTGCCCTCATAAACTATAAAAAAATCTGACAAATGCCATTTTATTTGACGTGTTTTCGTCGGTCTGTCCAGAGATATTATTTTAAAGTTCCTTAGTTACAATACCGGGATAGCGACATATAAATCTGTAGAGGAAAATATATTTATATGTGCCTATCGCTTTGCTAACGTTCATGGCCCATGGGCGCCGATTATCTTTCTCCGAATAACATGTAAATATCTAGGCGAGTTATCAACGTGTGTGGGTGGACTGACGGTGGCATTAGATAGCCCTGCCTACGCTAACGCTATTTACAATTGTATTACGATTACACAATTATTCGCCGGCCAGTCGTTGATAAACCACTAAACGGTAATAGAAATAGTGATTTTAATTATTTTTCTATAATTTTGTACGTAAAATTTGCTAGTTTTAAAATGTAGGGAACGTAGAAAGAATCATTTACTCGTAGTTTGTGCAATTTATTGACGATTGCTGAGTTATTGGCGAATGCAATGTGTGGTTTACACCTTGCATTCGCCGATGATTCAGAATTCCAATAAAGCAATAAGTAAATAAGTTCTAGTAATTTCTATAACCATATTCTAGTCTCGGAGAACAGTATTCTTATAATACCTGCCTGTGTAGTCGATCGTTGGTGCAGTCGCGAGGTTATCGAAGCGAGAATCATAGAAGAAGCTGAATAGAGCCAACCGTGCAGTCGAGACGATGATAAAGGCGTATTTCATAGCAGGTGAGCCGTGCGACATGCTATTCATTCTATGATCCGTATTATGTTGCAACTATTTATTGATGTATAAAGATGACCGGCCGGCGCAGTGGTAGATAATATAGCTCGGGTAAGCGGAGCACGTTGCGCTAGGGGTCGCGAGTTCGAATCCCGGTTAGGACGTGGGTGTTTACGTATTAAAAGCATTTCTATAATAAAAAATCTTTAATTTATTTCCATTGTCTAGTACCAGTAATAGGTATAGTTCTTATGGTACTTACCATGTGGATAGACTAACGTAATTTGTAAATAGTAATGTCCTCAGATATTCTTATTAATTATTGCTTAAGGTAAACCATTAGAGCGAGTTAACGTGTGTTTGTTGTTTTAACACTAAGCTTTGCACTAAACTAAAAACTTTGCACTAGTGCAACTAGTTTTACTAAGAGATGCTAAATTTCTAAATTGCGGCCGAATCACGACTGCACGACCAGATAACTACTCATCATATTATGGTCGATCATATTGCGTGCCCTAGTGTAACATTTGGACTTTATAGGGGTATAAATAAGAGAAACATAATAACAGAGAATGATATGTTTAATACTTGTAGGTTACTATCCTACTTCCTACTAATATTATAAATGTGAACGTGAGTTTGTTTGTTACGCTTTCACGCCACAACTACAGAACCGATCACCATAAAACTTTGAGAGATGTTAGAAATGACACTGTTTATTAAAAAAATTTTTTTTAGAAGGAACAAACATATTATTGTGGCAGATATTGAAATTTTATTGCAATTCTCTTCAAATGTAATGTTCATTGACATTTATTGAAGGGCCTCAGCGCGAGTGAAGCCGCGGGGAAAGCCAAATGTATAAGCCGCTAAATGCAAGTTTCAAGCACTGTTTGCGTGACAGACCAGAAACTCGGTCACTCTGCTTGTCTATTACCATCAGACGATCATCTCGTTTAGCTTGTATAGCTGAACACTAATTGGATCTAGTTTGTTACTCTAACAACTAGTCGATGAAGTCAGCTTCATCGGTATGCACAGAGTAGTCCGCCAGCTAACCGCGCGGGACCCGAGAGGATCGCTAGTTAATATGTTAATGATGGACCAATAAATAGCTGATCTGTACTTCATCGTAATCCAGAAATCGTATAATGGCAATATTTAGCATACGACAGAAAGAAGTAGTGCCACATTGCATTGCAGCCCAATTGGGCCGGCACGACCGGGGAGGTACCTCTCGCTTACACGAGACCGGCGTAAATTGACAGCTCTGCTGTCGTGTTTCGTGCGGTGTGTAAGTTGCCGGTGGCCCATGGAGGTGAGAGGAGAAAAGAGGGCAGCGCATCTGTATAGTGCTTATGCGGATGGTTATGGGCGTCTGTAGTCATGTAAACGGCTTCGACTGTTCGTTTGTCCCCCTATACTATAAAAAATAATAATAATGAGATGTCCAAATTGTCGTTTCTAAGAACTTCGGATTTGCAGTCAAATTTTGTCTGTATGACTGGGGACGGCCCCCCGGCCAAGCAAATCCAAAGAGACAGCTACATCGTCGTATTTCGTGTGATTTGTGAGTTTCCGGTGGCGGCGGGGAAGAGCGAACCCGTCCCCTACTTTTTGTTTTGCCCTAGCCCTGGTTGGTGCGACTAGGAATGTTCCTGTTAACATTGGCGTGAAGTGATCAACAATATTTAAATAGTGTTTCTAAGCTGCACACACAATACTCGCGACTTAGGGTCAACTCACACCGAAAGAGCGGCGAAGCGCAGGGAAGCGAAGCGACCCGCCCGGTAAGGAAGGTGCGCGAATTCCCGCGACTGCTCGGGAAGTCGCTGGAATGCTCCAGAGGTCGCGAGAATTCGATAATAAGTACTATAGTAATGAAAATAAAGTTGAAATTCATATGACACAAAAACTGCGCTCCACTTCGCTGCCCTTCGCCGCTCTTTTGGTGTGAGTTGACCCTTAAGTTGCTTATAATTGCACGGCCTAAACCTGCTTCACGCCGTAATGTACTGATGAAACACTATAGTTAAAATAAAACATATCATTACTTAATTTTCTGTTTGCATGTTCTGTAAGAAACAAATTCAGACTCAATTCGTTGATGTTTAATTTCATGATGTCTAACGACAATAAAGTTCATCAATCATTTTACGCGGTATAATAATTGCAGATAATAGTATAGTAATAATATTGTAATAATAGAATAGTTTAGGTTGCGCTGTGCTATAAAATAGTCTTTGAATAAATGTAATTGTATTATCTTATTAATATTATAAATGCGAAAGTTTGTATGTTTGTTTGTTTGTTACTCCTTCACGCAAAAACTGCTGAACTGATTTTCATGAAATTTGGCACACATATATAGAGTAATTTGGATTAACACATAGGATAGCATGGGATTTTTATCCCGCAAAAATGTTCCTACGGGATGTCATGGGATGGTTTTCCGACGATAACGAAATTTACGCGAGTGAAACAGCGGTGCGCAGCTAGTTTCACATAAAAGTTGCAACGGATCATCACCATCCCTTTAAAGCAAAAAAAAATGCACCTGATGATTTAGTAAGAGGTAGTGCCATGCTGCATGTATACATGTAGCTGAAGCCGGCACGACCGGGGAGGTACCTCTCGCTTACATGAAACCGGCGTAAAGTGACAGCTGTGCTGTAGCGTTTCGTGCGGTTTGTAAGTAGCCGGTGGCCCTTGCAGGAGGGAAAAGGAAGGAGGGACGCTTCTTTATAATCTCTATGCGGATATCTATGGGTTTCGGTAGTCATGAAAATGGCTCCTATTGCTCGTTTGCCCACTTATTCTATAAAAAAATGTTCACATTTCCAGTTGCAGCAGTCCTGATGGTCGCCGGGGTCCGGTCCGAGCTGAAGGGCTCGTGTCCCCCGACGCTGTCGGTGGACGTGTGCGAGGCGCAGTGCGGGCCGAGGGCCTCGTGCGGGAGGACCCAGCTGTGCTGCCCCACCGACTGCGGGGGCTCCATGTGCGTCGACCCCATGACGGAGAGGCACTTCGTTAACGCTGGTATATATCACCATACATACATCTAAGAAATTAAACAGAAATATTTGTTCGAGACTGTCGCGTTTGCTACACATTGTGTTTGTGTACATTTTACGGGTTTTAACACGAGAAAAAAATAGAATCTATAATAAGTATTTTATAATGAAAACATATATGTACCTTTGCTCAAAGAACTACCCAATGTAAACAAAGGTATGTATGTTGCGTGAGATATCTGTGTGTGATGCTTATAGGACGAAGAGTCGCACAGAGTAGCCTTTGCAATAGTAAGGACGTTTGATTTCCGCAGTGTCTAATCTCCAAACCACTCAAGGATACAGAAAAAAAAGTGTGTGCACTAGACCACACAACTGAAGTAAAACTTAATTATTGATTTAATACCTACACAAATTCATTACCGTAGTTACAATGACATAACATGTCATATTATGATATTTATTTTTTAAATACAAAAAAGTTTCACTTAAATCGAATTTGAATTTTGAATTTGAATGACAACTTCAATTGGTCTCGTCCGATCTGTGATTTTTGTAATGCTGTCGCCACCTTATCCCCATGTCATGCTCGCGTATAAAAGTTTTACTTCAACAGGTTTTCGTGGTAGTGAAATGTTTGATTTATTCGTTGTTTTAAAACCTTTACCAAAAGCTTAAATTTCATTAATTTTTATAAAACAGATTTCAAATTATTCAAGGTATGTTTTGTTACAGTTAAACTAGGCAATTGCCCTGAACATCCCCGCGGCGTGTGGATTTGCAGTCACATGTGTACCGGCGACTCCGACTGTCCCAGAGCTCTGAAGTGCTGCACCAACCGGTGTGGGGCCCTTACATGTCAGAAGCCCGAACTGAACGAGGCAAATTCTCCATAAAAAGATCCAGAAGTTGTACCATTGAGGGATTTTACGCCACTAAATATCGCCACCGTCCTTCTGATATCCATCGTCGATGTCTACTCCCCGCTGTCAAAGTGGTCAGCCATCTTTGATAATTTTGACAGCGTACGTCATCTCAAAGTAACTAGTGAGCGTCATACCTAAGATCCCTAATTATTACCTAGACTCATCAAGCAGTTTGTTAAACAAATTTTTTAATAAACATTTTTTCCAACGTCTATTTATTTTAATATTATCTCATGTTACTTAGCCTAGCCTTATTCTTATTTTCTTGGTTCTAACAAATATGCTTTGGAATTAAAATATATAAGTCAGTTATAAAATATTTGTGTACAAAGAAATATTACGTTTGTTAAAGTTGATTGTGTCCTGATTTAAAATGACAAAAAACTATATTTAACTTTCCTGGTTGTACTCAGTATTTTGTTGCTGTAACACTTAACTTTTATTGCACTAACTTGTTAGTAAATAATATCTAATGTAAATTAGTAATATGTGAATATATTATATAGACAGCTGTAGAAGTGAATCAATAAATGTTAACTGTCTGAAGACTGAGCGGGAATTATGCGGTTCCACCCACATAATTCCCACAAAATTTCAAAGAAGAAATATCTTTATTGGCGCATGCTATTTGTTTAAGTCTAACAGGGTACACGTAGCATGATGCAGCAAGGACTTTCGGCTGTGTTAAATGACCAGTCAGCCACACAGTCAGTAAATCAGTACACGTTACTTTATACATACAGAAGATTAAACGAAATAAGGTACTCTAATAAGCTACTCGCTGTTCTTGCTCGACGGGTAAAATTGCGAACTATGTACATTGAGCACATTTGAGAATTATGGTGTAGAAAATTACCTTCTCAAACAATTTATATGAATAATTCTCGGACAATTTAGCCGGCAGCTTAAAATGTCTCCCAGGATAACGGCTCGGATGGGGTTAATTCCAGGAGGCTCATTAGCACCATTTAGGACTGGAGAATTTAATTAAACGTCATTAGTGGCAAGGCCTCTGGGCTAAATATTGTACAGATTACAAGGTTTTTCAAGATAACATTTGGGGCTAATTGAGGGGATAACTTAGCTTTAGCCGCACTCAAATTATTCTCAATTGCTCCTCAATTACAAGTAATTCTCAAAAGGCGAATTCGGTGAAGTATATTTTAATGTTACTCTGCGGACTTGTTCATTATTTCATTGCGAATTGTGAGATATAAAAAACTAATGAAACATATTTTATGTTTACAGAAATTAATAAGTTAGTAAAAATGAGTTAATTAACTTAAAATTTTGTATGAGATGTTAAGTGTTATAGTTTATAGGATATATTTAGGTACCTAAGGCTTATACCGCAAGATACTAGGACCAGTACTCGAAGAAGATGGCAAATGGAGAGTCAGAAAAAACCGCGAAATAGGAGACCTGGTCAAAGAGCCCAATATTCTTGGTGAAGTCAAGGCCCATCGACTTCGCTGGCTTGGCCATATCGAGAGAATGGAGGAGGATCGTAGCGTGAAGAGAGCGTATCTGGGACGACCAACAGGAAGAAGACCTGTGGGGCGTCCCAGATATCGCTGGGTAGATCGAGTGGTGCAAGACCTGCGCGAACTCTCAGTTGACGATAGCTGGCGGGAAATCGCGCAGGATATAGAAAAGTGGCGCACTCTCTTGTCGGAGGCCAAGACTCACTTCGGGTCACTGAGCCAGCGGAGTAAGTAAGTAAGTAAGTACCTAAGGCTTACAGCATAAGTTTATTGACGTTGGCCTGTTCATGTGGTCACCAGATGGCTCAAGCGGAAGATCGGTGTTGACATGTATGACAAAGGTCGAGCTTGGGACCAAATTTGCAATGTCAAAAAACTATGAAAACCGGCCAAGTGCTCGGACTCGTACCAACGCTTCTGTACCAAGGAAAGGTATAGGTGTTTCTGCGACATTTTTTACCAGAAAATAAAATAACTTGGTTTTTCATAGCGTTTATATTAACGACGAAGTTGTATTTGCTTTTTTTGAAAATGTATTATTTGTCAAAAACTAATAATGATATCTCGTTCAGACCAGTTTTCGTTGAATGTTTCCATTGAGATCTACAGCATATATATTTTTTAGGTTTCTCACTCTCTTATTTTAAAAGCTAGTAGGGGGAGGGGACGATGACACTCATTTTTCCACTTTGACTATCTTTCAAGACGAAAAATGGTTTTAGTAACCTTAATCACATTTTTAGACATATTCATACACCCCTCATATACAGGTTGGACAAAAAAATATATTTTTAGATTCAGTTCTATGTATGGAGTTTTTTTAATTTATTCATAATCCGAATAGCGGTTCTCAGAATACACCAACAACTACGAAGGCCCAATAGTTTTGAAAAAAAAACTGCTGTGACATACGGACGGACGGACGGACGGACGGACAGACGGACAGACAGACATGAAAAATTTATAAGGGTTCGGTTTTTTGCCATTTGGCTACGAAACCCTAAAAAAATACTTAGCAAAATAAAAGTTTATATATTAATTTTTAATAGAACGTATGTTTCTTAAATAATCTTATTATTGTACCGATTCTGGGTGGGTTTCGTAGCTACATGATAGTAGCAGTACTAAATCACAGTAGGTATGTAGACCATAATATTATGCATTATTATTCTGTGAATATCTATTCACAGAATAAAGATTGAACAATCGATAATTTAAACTGAAATTACCAGTCGCTTACAATGACGGATCGGTCAGCAATGGCGCATCCTGGCATCGGTACCCGATTTTTAAGCATCATGTCAATATTATCTAATTATACAGCCACGGATGAAACCGTTCATATTGTGCATTATCTTAATTATAAGTCAGTGGTCCCCAAAAGTTAATATATACAGCACAGTATTTACGTACACCTTTTTTCCGCGAGTTAATTTGTTTTTTTTATTGCATGCCTTAAGCGCGAGCGTAGGTATGCTCTACTCTCGCCTAAAAATCAAAAACTGGGTTCGGTCAGAGTTTTATTTTAAATAAATAATAATATAGTGCTTAAAGTAGGTTGGCCTTCATACCACAATAAAAGAAAACATCAATGGTCATTTTTTCTAAACAATAAACAGCAATCCAACCCACAATTTAGATAAAAAAATGAATTTTTCAGAAAAAATTCTATGAAACACATATAACATTCTCTCTGTAATCTCCATAACTTTTGAAAAACATAACTAATCGATTTAAATTTTATTTCAATAGGTCCGTAAATCTATTGTGACGAACTGATTAGAAAACCATAACTCAATTATTATTCGTTTTATTGTAAAAAATCAAATGTGTACTGTTGAAACTAAAAAATTTACATCTTAGGCAGCCTTATATACAAAAAATATAATAAACAGAGTTCGTGAAAACCTGCTTCTTCTGTTGGAGCGTGCTAGATGGCGTTAGCAAAGTTTTCCATTCTATCCTTCTACCCGCGGGAATTTTGCATGCCTTAAGCGCGAACGTAGATATGCTCTACTCTCGCCTGAAAATAAAAAAAAAAAAAATAAAAAAAAAACTGGGTTCCGTTAGATTTATATTGAAATAAAATTTAAACGAATTAGTTTTTTTTTTCGAAAGTTTTGCATGTTTTATTTTTATTTTTTTTTTTGTTTTGAAAAATATGATTTTTTTTTCTTCAACCAGTGTAATTATTTCTTAATGTAACTTTCGAACACGATGATTTTTTATCATCAACACCGACTAATGAAAATGCACCTTTTAGTAACGTTTCTTGGTATTCCCAATAAATACTAAACTTATGTTGCATACCTTAAGCGTGATTCCGCAAAGATATACTGTACGAACGCCTAAAAATCAAGAAAAATTGGATTTTATTTGTGCTGTTTTTTTTTTTATTTTTTTCGAAAAAATTTTATGTTTACCAACGTTTCTCGACTAAAATTATGTAATTTATATTGGTAATAATCGCTTTTATCTGAAGCAGTTTTTATTTTTACATTATGATGTCTAATAAATATAAAATAACTTATTTTCTTTACGATTCAAGTTTACTATAAAACTATTTGAAAATTAAAAATAAAAAAAGCAATTTTTGGTGAAAAACGTATATGTTATCATGAGTATCTAATTTAAATAACATACGTATGACACGAGTGCTTAAGGCATGCACATTTGGTTTTACCAAACTTTTATTAATTATTACCATCAAAATATAGTCCTATTCAAACAAAGGTAAACGAAAATACTGGAAATTATACTAAACAGACGATAATCGACATTAAACGTGTGAAATCAAAGCGAGTTTATGAATAAGTCTCACAGTACCATTGATTTAAATCGATCACTAAAAGCGAATGGTGTCAAAAGTAAAATCGAACGGCTATAATGTTAGTGAGCCTCGCACATGTGCGCTCTGTATAATTCCCTTTGACCAGTCGTGGAAACAAGCTTTTATTATTTGCTGGCGGAATATTAAACAAGTAATGTTACGAGTTACGACTCATGTTTCAGCTGCAAATCGTTTGACATTCAAAATGAGACGTAGCCTTTGTGATTCGTTGAAAACTGAAAAGATTTATTCTTTGGATTATTTACTCTAGCAAAGGATTGATTCATTCAGTGAAGCTGCGACCTTTTGTTATTTTAAATTATAACGCTCAATTCTTTTTGGTCGCAACTATTTTTGCGTTTGTGGGCCTTTGTTATGTTTTGATATTCCCTGAAAAACAAAATTATAATACGACTATCAGAGGGTACTACAAAACGCTGCAAAAAATACCTTATTTTTCATGTGTGGATCGGGTTAAGTAGAAGCTAAATTATTACTTCACTTTGTAATTTTATTTAATATGATTAAATATTATATCACGGTAATACAATTGGCACGTGCAATGTAATGCGCTTACTAATTGAATTAGTTGCACATGTGAAGTAGTTTTAGGACGAATCAATCGGAGACGGTGATGACGAACGAAGTGCGAGTCGGACTCGCACACCGAGGGTTCGCACATTTATTACCAGAAAATAATATAACTTAGGTTTTTATAGTATTTGTACGAACAACAAAGTTGTATTTGAGTTTTTTGAAAATGTATTATTTCTTAAAAACTAATAGTGATATCTCGTTAAAACCCATTTTCACTTTAAGTTTCTATTTGAATCTACAGCATATAATTTTTTAGATTTCTCACTCTCTTATTTCACAAGTTGTACACTAATTTTTCCACTTTAGAAGCGTGTACCTTACATACATTTGGATTTCACGAAAAATGGTTTTAGTAACCTTAATGTCATTTTTAAAGGCCTATTCATAAAGAGCGTCACATACAGGTTGGATGAAAAAAAAAATTAGATTTAGTTCAATGTATGGAATGCCCCCTTTATTTTATGAATTTATTTATTTTTGTTCAAAATTCGAATAGCGATTCACAGTATTATACATCAGTAGTCATCAATAGTCAATACTCATCAATAGTCATCAAGTATACATCAACCAACCATAGTTTAAACTACGTAGGCACAATATTTTCGGAAAAAATGACTGTAACAGACGGACGGACAGACGGACGGACAGACGGACGGACAGACGGACGGACAGATAGACAGACAGAAATGACGAATCTATAAGGGTTCCGTTATTTGCCATTTGGCTACGTAACCCTAAAAACTAAAATGGGAAGTAACAAAGGCACTAAACTACATGAGCCCCATGAACTAAAATAAAAAAAAAATAGAAGTACTACAGTAATTATGCAGAAACTCAATTTCCTTTCGAGCGCATTTAACCGTTAAAACCGTAACAAACATATATTTGAAGTGAACATTTAAATTGAATCCGTTTTATCGTAAAAGGCTTTTCAGCTGGAATTCCGCGTCAATACGATTTCTGAAACGTCAATAAACCTAGTTGAAACTTGGATTGTGGGTCTTTTGATGACGACAATTTGAAAGTTTTCAATTACGACGCCACAAATCGTTCTATCAAAAGATCCGATCGGTGGTTTAGATACTCTTCTGTAAATTGTTTCGTAGCGTTTGTTACTCGCTAAATCTAGTCGGTAACTGTAAACTATTGAACTTATGCTCTATTTCAAACCAATCCTACAAACCATTTCTCTATTAATTTAAAAATATCATTACTATATCCGTGTTATAATATATCCGTGATATTTCTTTTGATGTGGTTTTTTGAGCTATTAGCATCCTATTGGAGAGACAAGAGTTTATTACAATGTTACATAAAATACAAACTTTTTATAATATTTGTTCTCTCTCCTCTCATGAGTCCTGGTGGTCAGCCATCATGTGATTAGACAGGATTCTCATCTCTAACCGGATCACTTTACCCACTGCTATTTTCTTCTCATTAAATTCGTGCGGTTTTCAAGACAGTTTAATACTTCTGTCAGGCTCCTTGCGATAGTTTTAACTTAGGGTCACAGAGATGGCCGTTGAATATATTGGTCACCTGGACAATTAGAAATGGTAATGTATGATAATATACTATGTATAATGGCATAAGCTTGAAGAAAAGCCATTCATGACGGAGTTCAGACTTGAATCCCTCGTTGTTGACCGAGACAACACAAAGAATCTGCTTAAGCGCTAAACTACCTTCTAATGATTCAGATAAAGATATCGGGT
>LUGF01056317.1:321309-339510 GCA_001625245.1 Calycopis cecrops | reverse complement strand
AAGAATATGTATTGTTAGAAAAACTGTGTATCTATATAATTATTATGTGTCATGAATATACATGATATTATAATCATTACCAATGATATTACTCATTAGTCTCTTTTCTTTACTGCGTAACGTATGGCATATTTGCTGACGCGAACTTTCACCTCAAAAAGTATCTATTCGGTCACAAAGTCACGGAATTACAAAACCACTTACGTATAAATAACGTATTGAGTACCGATAAATGTTCTCTGTGGCGCATGAAGATTAATTAATTTTAGATTCACCTATGAAGAAGCGTCGGCTGCAGGTCGCAATCTCGGGATTGGATAACTTAAGTAAAAATAATGACAGCGTTCAGCTTGCGCTAATAGCTTCAGCGCTGACGTGCTTATTATACGAGTACAGCTTTTAAGCTCTCTCCGTGTAATTATAATAAAGACGCTTTCAGCGATACCAAGAGTCTATTTGTTTTATCTTTCTTCAATTTCGAGTCGCACAATCTTGGAGCTGATTTTTATGTCTTTATCTTAACGACTACAAAGATAAGGCAAAAAGAATTACAAAATTTATATTTATGTATTCCATTTCAAATGTGACGTTGAGGATGAAATTGTAAGAAACAATCAGACATTTGCCATCACCGTTGTCATGACTCAACTTTATAATTTTTTTGTATAAATCAAAGAGAAAAACGAGCAATCTGAGTCTGACTATGTGCATGGATACCCGTATAATAGTTATACGTTGCCCTTCTGTCTTCCTCTGTCCTTTATGCAATCAGAAACCCAAAAATCGCACGAATTTCGAAAACTCAGCTCCATCCTGTCGACACTGGAGTAGCAGCGGCGGGAACGAGTGGTGGGCCAAAGCCAGGACTCAGTTTTGAGTTTAACGTCGTATCCTGTGAGCTAGGTACTTCCTCGGTCTTCTTCGGCTGTCAAGTAGAATGGTTACCTCTTTCTCTATCGCTGATATTGTACACAGACAATCGAAACGTGCCATACTCTTCATCAAGAGCCTTGGAGGAGAACACAGCAATCACTAATCCTTAATTTTAAATTTTGATAAAACTGCACTCCGAAACAATCTAGCATAAAGCGACCCGCTCTCCAAATTTTTATTGTTTTCCTTATGTAGTTTATGTGTTTTCATATTTAATTCCTAAGAACTCATTTCTAGTGCCAAATCCGGGTACTGTTGCTATAAACATACTGTAAGACCTAGGTTACCTTTTGAAGTCTGAATAATAAACGATCGTAATACTCAACTCGTCATAAAAAAAGTTTAATTAAATTCCGTCCGTCGCTAAAATGTCATAACCGCTGAACAACAAAAAGCGAATCGTCAGATATTGTGGTATCCGAATGCGGTGTATTGTTATTATTGTTGTACTTCAGTGAATGGCTCGCTTGCTGTTGTTTTAGGGATCCGTACTGAATTATACAAGCATAAAAGTAAGTAAGTAAACTTGTAGGAAAGTGTAACCAGTGTATAATGTCGTCCTAGAAGATTTAGGCTACGGCGGCCGTCTTAGACAAGCCATCCGCACAGGACATATTATAGTGCATAAGTGTGCGCGCAGATACAAGTGCACTCTCTATTCCCTCGGGAGCATATTCCGATGGGACGGCAGTCCGACACGATCGAAGAGAAATCCGAGGCACGGGGGTGTAACACCGCCAATTTCCTGACTCCGGACTGTTTTTAGATATTTGTGCTCTGAGCCGGGATTCGAACCTGGGACCCGTCTGTGGGTAAACACGCTTACCACTAGACCACGGGGCAATCGACCAGTATATAAGTAACGGCCACAATCATTACCCATCTTCTTGATTCGTCTTAGGTGAATAAAAGACAGACTTGTTGTTTTCCGTTTTTTTATTGAATGATGTAAAAAACAGCATTTGGAGAAGCGAGACAAGCAGCGTGAATAAAAATGATTTTACTGGAGTCGGCTCATGATCACGGCTGGCATAAAAGGCCTATTAAAAATATTCTGAAAACTTAGTCGTTCGACCTTTAAAAATGTGTAATTGTTGTTTGTAAGAGTTAATTTAATTTTATTCTTTGTATGTGTTATATTATGTCTAGCTAAGTACAAGAATTGTAACTTTAAATAAATAAATAAACCGGTCGAAACGTCGAGCGTCGAGAGTCGTCGAAAGGTTTTATCGTGTTAAAATCCTAGTAACTACAATGCAATGTAACAAACGCGTAAGTCGCAAACAAGGATTGTAAAGGGTTTTTCAACAAGAACTTTCTTTTTTAAAACAAAATAAAACAAAGAATAGTGGAAAATTAATAAATTTTTTTATTGTATTACAAAGAGAAAAGTTCGGCAATTATTAACTAAAAATGAAATCTGATAAATGTCCACCACGACCACGTTGACAGATGTTGATTCTTTCATCAAAATTTTTAATCACTTTTTGGCAAGATGGAGGGTCTATTTCGTTAATGACATCACGGATTTTGAGTTTTAAGGCTGCAATCGATTCGATTGGCTCCGTATAAAGTCTGTCTTTAACATAGCCTCACAAAAAATAATCCAGTGGTGTTAAATCACACGATCTGGCCGGTTACTTATCAGCTGAATTTCGCGAAATTATGCGATCGGGAAATTTGGTTTGCAATAAATTGACCGTTTCATTGGCTGTGTGACATGTGGCACCGTCTTGTTGAAACCGCATTTCAGTGACATCCATGTCATCAGTAATAGGCCAAAATTCAGTCGGTAACATCTCGCGATAGCGTGATCCATTGACTGTTACCGCATTTCCAGCCTCATCTTTGAAAAAAAAACGGCCCAATCACACCTCCAGACCACATAGCACACCACACAGTGACACGTTGAGCGTGCGAAGGCTTCTCAATAATTGCTTTAGGATTTTCAGAAGCCCACATGCGGCAATTTTGTTTGTTGCGTACCCTGACAAATGAAAAAGTGATTCGTCTGAAAAAATGATTTTTTGAGAAAAACCAGCAGGTTGTTCCTGAATGAACTGAGCGAATCTACGGCGATTTGAATGGTCGGTCAGCTTCAATTCCTGCACCAGTTTAGTCTTGTAAGGCTTCAAAGCCAAACCCTTTCGCAAAATTCGCCATTTTGTGCTTTTGGATAACCCCAATTGTTTAGAACGTCGTGAAATTGATAACTTTTGGTCTTCTTCAACACTGTGGCTCACGGCAGCGATGTTTTCTGTTGCACGACCCGGTCGAACACGTGTTGGTGTTGGCACATTTTGTACCGAGCCTGTCAATTCAAATTTCGCGACAAAATTCTTGATAGCGGTCTCAGAAGGACGTTTATGTTGTCCGAAAATATCACGAATTTTACGAAATGTAACTTTAACAGAACGACCGTTTTCATAGTGGATTTGAATTATTTTAATGCCATTTTCGAGCGAAATTGAATTCATTGTAACAATTGCCAAAGCACCAACTACGAATACCGCCAAAAACTAACTTTCTTATGGGTCATTAACATTCTGCTGTCATCAACTTCATGATACTTATAAATAATAACTTTGATAGGAACTTTAATTATATTACCTGAGGCTAGATGATACAACGAGTAGGCCGATAACAATATTTAATATCACATTAATTACTTGTGAGTCTTGTTACCTTAGTATTCATTGATTTAATATCCATGATTGATATATTGAAGTTGATTATAATGTTGGTACTCCTTACTACTACCTACTACTTTTTACCTTTACATTTTGTGTATAATGTTGGTAATCTACCTTATAATTTATTTTGGTACATTTTTGTTTTGCGTAGGTTATTATGGCTCTGCTTAATAGTCATCAGAAGTAGATTTACCTATCTTGCGATCAGCCAGGTTGTTACGAATATACTTAATTGTAAGTTTAATTGTAGGTTTGGTAGTTATTAGAAATTAAAGTATTAAGGTTTGTTTTTTTTTTGGTTTCGTATTACAATCTAATTCTAGATTGGTTTATAAGACTAATGAAGGCGATGATAACTTTAAATCTTTATCTCTATTTAAGAAAAAATCTCGTCTACAATGCTAGATAGGTACCATATTCTTCCGAAACGGCTGGACTGATTCTCATGAAATTTTGTATGCATATCGGGTAGGACAGATATTTCCACGGGAAACTTACGCGAGTGAAACCGCGGTGCGTAGCTAATATTAGTACCTATAAATATTGTAATGCTTAACGTTATGATAACGTAGGAATATAAATTAATTTTTATATTATAGGAACTATTTGAACGAACAGACAATAAAACCTGCACGAAAGCTATGTTTTTTTGATATAAAAAACATAGCTGTGTAGAATTTGGAAAAACGAACGAATTTGAATTGTATTTTTTTTGACAGTGTAAAATCTTTTCATTATGATTCTGGAAGGCACCTCGGGGGGCCATGAAGATATAATATATTAAAATCAGCATGAATGCTTAGAGAAGGGAACATTAAGTAATTATATGTTGTAATTAGAGGTGATTATAAATAAACGTATAAGTAACCAAGTATATTATTTTATCACCTATTTAGCCAGATTGGCCAAGTTATAGGGACAGTCAACAGTATAGTGAACCCTGCTCCATCTACCGAGCTACGCCATCCCAATTCATCCAGAGCAGGCGTTACAACGACATTTTTATTTCAGAAAAAACAATTCTCTCTAGAGTTAGAAATAAAATGTAGCCTATGTCCTATGACATAGTATATAGCTGAGTTTGTTTCGCCGGTTCGTCTCAGGACAGGGCTAGGGTTGAGCCGGTGGTAGATGGAAATTTTTGACGTTCAAAAAGCAATTTTTTTAAATTCTATTTTGAATAAAAATATTTTGATTTTGATTTTGAGTAAACCGATTAACTTCACGGTCGAAACCGGGACGGATCACTAATATTAAGTATAAACAAAACAGGGAGGCGGAGGAAGGAGTGCAACTAATCTGTATATCCTCTATGCGGATGTCTATAAGAGTCTGTAATCATGAAACTAGCTACGACTGACCGTTTGCCCCCATAGACTATAAAAAAAAAACAAAAACATCACGGAACTTAAAGAAAAAATATGACGACGCGTGCTTTAATTTCGTAGTTTTTATTAAAAAAACCACCGTCTCTCGATCGTCAGGCTTTCATTATTCCCCCGTGTACGCTGCGTCTGTTTCAAGAACACTCCAGCCGCTAGACGATCTTCAATTTTGTGTGTATTTTGGTTCGGTATTTGGTTTTAGCGGTTTTTTCCATGGTTTGTTTGAAAGTAATAGAAGATATGTTACATACTTGTGGTTTATTGTATAACGCATTGGTTCAAAATATTATGTATAGGTTTTTGTAAAGCAACAATTTTAACATGTGGCCCATAGAGGTGGGAGGATAAAGGAGGGCAGCGTATCTGTATAACCTCTATGCAGATGTAATAAAAATGGCTCCGACCGCTCGTTTTCTCCTCCCGCCTCCATGGGCCACCGGTTACTTACACATCGTACGAAACGCGACATCACAACTGTTATTTTACACCGGTCTCGTGTAAGCTACAGGTATCAACCCGATAGTGCCACATGCTATAGAAAAAAGTTCACCTTCAGCGAAATTCTAAATTATAAAGCAGATTTTTATAAAGTACGGCAATTAAATAAAACGGTATAGAGTTGTGAAATATTGGCTCGTTTTTTATGCCATTGTAAATTGAGCTGGCGGCTCGTTAAGTGCTGTTGGCTTTTCAAAAGTACTAATTAGTGGGAAGGCTAATACGGCTAATTACATATTTCCAGTACCGCTTTCACATTTTATTCGTGACTTAGTCTGAAAATACTTGGTGTTTCGTGTGGTTTGCGGTAGACCTACACTGTAGTAATTTGTTTGACCTTTTCTATTTTGCTGTAGGACTGAAATCTGTGTATCTTTGAATGCTTCACACTTATGGTCCAGACAAAATGGCCATTTTATAAAAAAATATTAAAAAAAACAAGTTAGACATTTCAACAAACATAACAGGTGGAGGTGAAATGGTAGTGTACTGTACAGTTTGTATGAATAACACTGAAACACAGTTTTCGCGAATATTCAGATGTGGACATAAATATAGATTATTGATATTCTGATACGAATACAAGATAGTACACATTATATTCCATTGGGAATACTTTTGTGAAGAATTATTATTGTGATTACGCGAATATTACTCATAAAAATAAAACAACTTTATTTAATTAATTATTGTTCAAGCCTGACGTTTCAGAAGCTGTACAGCAACCATGGTCACGGGTGGAGCTTCGGAAACGTCGGGATTATAAAAAAACTAAAAATTAAAAAAAAAAAAACGGAATGATAAAAAAAAATCGTTAAAGTTGTTTTATTTTAATGAGTACCTAATATTCGCGTGAACACAATCATAATTCTTCATAAAAGTATTCCCACAAATATGGCTATCATAAATTAATTCTAAATGATTAAAGCGGTTTAGATAACTGAAAGCAAACGAGATAATCTGATAGATCGAGTGGTGATTTGAAAGCCGACGTCAGACGCAGCAACCGAGGCCTCACGGACGCTTTGATATGCAAATGGCCGCGTGTTGCTCCTACCCTCGCCGTTTAATTGGCGGTCGATGTTTCCACATTGAGATACATTTCACCATTTTGAATAGAGCCTCTTTATAATTGTTATAATTGAAATATCTACAAAGGGCCTGATATTATATTAATATCACTGTTTGTGGGTTATTTTTTGATTTTAAATATTACCTTTAAATTAAAGTACTACCCCAAAGTTACGCTGTAGGTGAGACCGAACTTTTGAAGTCGAATATCGCAGTTCGAAGTTGAGTATTATGTTTACAACATAATATAAACTTTTAATTGGGATCAAATGTTTTTAGGGTGAACTTATATATAGAAGACATTAAAAGCTATGTAGACGAAGAAACCTAACCTAAAAAAGAAATTACATAGGTAGTTTTACTTGACTTGAAGAAATTATACTTTGATCCCAATCAAGTTTTTTTATGGTAAACTTAGATTATGGAAGACCTTAAAAGCTGTTGAGACGATGGAAACTTTATAATTACTTAAGTAGTTTTACGACTTTAAGGAGTGATACTCGTAAAACGTGTTTACGTGTTTATATAGGAGGGCAAACGAGCAGCCGTAGCCATTTTCATGACTACCGACGCCCACAAACATCCGCATAGAGGCTATACAGATGCGCTGCCCTCCTTTCTCCTCCCACCTCCATGGGCCACCGGCTACTTACACACCTTGCTTGTAAGATGTAGTGCCACGCTGCATGCTTGCATGCAGCCGAATTCGGCCGGCACGACCGGGGAGGTACCTCTCGCTTACACGAGACCGGCGTGAAGTGACAGCTGTGCTGTCGCGTTTCGTGCGGTGTGTAAGTAGCCGGTGGCCCATGGAGGTGGGAGGAGAAAGGGGGGCAGCGCATCTGTATAGTCTATATGTCGATGTCTATGGGCGTCGGTAGTCATGAAAATGGCTACAACTGCTCGTTTGCCCCCCCATACCATAAAAAAAAAACACCGCACGAAACGCGACAGCATAGCTGTCACTCTACGCCGGTCTCGTGTAAGCGAGAGGAACCTCCCTGGTCGTGCCGGCCCAATTCGGCTGCATGCAAGCATGCAGCGTGGCACTACCTCTTACAAAGGTATTACTGTATATCATCCATTTTTCTTACCCTGGTCTCAGTTATAGACGTTGTTCTATCATAATTGCTCGTTTCCCTTCTATACTAAAAAAAAACTATTCAGATGTATACATACACTGAAAACAATCTACGCAACTATAGACCATATTTGATAGCATCTTATGTGATTCGACCGGCGACTAGACCATTCTGTCTGAACTTATAATAAGTATTCTTCATAATGGTTTTTTGATAAAATAATGTGCATTTAAAATTAATGTGCCGTAACGTTATTTTAACGTTTTACTTTATGATGATGACTTACAATAACATTTTTTAAGTATAGGGGGCAATCGAGCAGTCAGCCATTTTCACGACTAACGACGCGCATAGACATCCTCATGGAGTGTATACAGTGGCATTGCCTTTCTTCCAGCTCCCCCTCCATGGACCACCGAATACTCAGTACCACTACCTCTTACAGCCATTGTAAGAGGTAGTGCCACACTGCATGCTTGCATGCAGCCGAATTGGGCCGGCACGACCGGGGAGGTACCTCTCGCTTACACGAGACCGGCGTGAAGTGACAGCCGTGCTGTCGCGTTTCGTGCGGTGTGTAAGTAGCCGGTGGCCCATGGAGGTGGAAGGAGAAAGGAGGGCAGCGCATCTGTATAGCCTCTATAGTCTATGCGGATGTCTATGGGCGTCGGTAGTCACGAAAATGGTTCCGACTGCTCGTTTGCCCCCCTATATCATTAAAAAAAAAAAATTAAAAACCACACGAAACGCGAAAACACTGCCTTTTTACGTCGGTATAGTGTAAGCGAGAAGTGCCACCCCGGTCGCTCCAATTTGGCAGTAAAGCAGCTTGGCGCTACCTCTTACAAAATTTTCATATTTTTATATAGTTTAAGGGGGCAAACGAGCAATCGGAGCCATTTTCCTATCACCGACGGCCATAGACATCCGCATAGAGGATGTACGGATGCGTTACGTTCCTTTCTGCTTCTTCCATGGGCCAATGGCCAGTCACAGACCGCACGAAACGCGACAGCATAGCTGTCACTTTACGCAGCTTTCGTGTAAGTATCTGTAAGTATATCTTGGGCTGTATGATTGTGGAGGTCTGTGCTGCTGCATTTCCTATGGCTGGTGGGAGACTAATCTGGACTTGTTCGGACCTATATCGTCCAAAGACACCCTTTGCCTCCTTATTCTATTAAAGCCCATGGAGAGGCGAGGAGGAAAACAACGCATATGCAATGCATAACCTCTATGCGGATGTATATGGGTGTCGGTACTCGTTATTCATGAATATGGCTCCGACTGCTCGTTTGCTCCCTTAGACCATAAAAAAGTAATTACTCCGTTGATGTTAATATGGTACGTCTATAATCATCTTCAAATATAAGCGTAATGTGTAATGATAATAAATCCCTACACATTTATGTAGCTGTTTTGTCTAACTCTCATTTATTATCATTTATTAACTACTATTAATGTTATTTATAATTATTATACTATACTTATATAGTTATTATTTATACATATACTATGAAAAAGTCTGTCTGAAGATCGCCATTGTGTTAACAAACAAGAAAAAAAATCTTATGTAACTTTCACAAGCGTCACAGAATCGCGTGATAATACAACATCGGGTTACGTCGAATATAATGAGTTTGAACCTGAACTACATTAGCATTATGTTCACTAGCATTCGAGTATTTTTGATTCGACGTAATCTCACTCCGTGATCTTGTTCTGTGATTTCGAGATTGTGTATTAATAACGCATTTGTAGTTTTAATTAAAATATTGTATTTGTAATATAAGTGAAATAAAAATATGGGCGAATTATGAAAGAAATTTGCGAATAGTGTATTTTAAAATTGCATTTGTATAATAGCAAGGTGGGAGAAAGTCCACCCTCTTATTTACTGAAGGATTATACTAGACTAGACTAGTGTTCTATTAAAACCAAACGAATAAGTAGAGATTTACGGATAGTAGATGATTCGACAGTAGCAATCAACAAAGTCGGATCTGCATTATTGTGATTTCCTTTACATAGCCTTAATGGTATTAAAAATGCTGAAATCTACTACAAGGCGGATCACACACGGCACGTGGTTGGCGGTGAGGCGGATCTGAGGCGGATCTCAAGTTACATTGGGCTCTATGAAATCCGTTGATACCTAAATTTTTTTAAAATTGAAATTCTTGATCCGCGCGGTTACGCGGTTGCCTGTGTGTGAGGCACCGCCTCTCCGCGCGGAGAGGCGGTCGCGGCGAGAGCGCCGCTCGACCGCGCGGTCTGGCGGTGTACGTGTGTTAGGTATCAACGGATTTCAAAGAGCCCAATGTAACTTGAGATCCGCCTCACCGCCAACCGCGTGCCGTGTGTGATTCGCCTAAAATAAATTCGTATCTTGAAAAATGCATCAAACTATTCGTATTTTTTCGATGACAAACATTTGTATAGACAAGTGCAGCGGCTCATCAACATATCCACGCAGGAAAGCGATCTCGGAAAAAATGCGAATGAAATTTCGCACTTTTTCGAGATACGACAACATCGCTTTCCAGGTTCGATGTATAAAGATAATCTTTCTTTCTCTTTCTTCTTTTATCCTAATATCTCATAATCTTTTATAGGAGGTAAAGAGACATTCAATATAACAATGTGTTTCAATATCGTTTCGTGTGGTACGAACAGATGATCGCACCGTGTAACGGGTCCTTAAGGTATTCCTGTTTCGTATTCACGTCACTCGTTCCATTAATATAGCGTAATAAAAATATCAACATTTTTAATTAAAACAATTACTCGTTTTAAAATTCCCGGCGCGTATTTCCCTTTTCACGGTCGTGGTTGCATTTCATTGTTCTGCTTCGAAACAATAGCCTGTAAAATATGGACAGAGTACGCGCATCAGTAGGTTAATAATAATATTTTAGTAAGAGGTAGTGCCACGCTGCATGCATGCATATAGACGGATTGGGCCGCAACGGGGAAGTACTACTTACACGGTAACCACCAGTGTTAAGTGACAGCTGGGCTGTCGCGTTTCGTGTGGTGTGCCGATGGCCTCTGGTGGACGGAGAAGGGCAACGCATGTGTATAACCTCTAGTAGTCATGAAAATGGGTCCGATTCCTCGTTTGCCCCCTTATACTATAAAAAAAGATCTAAAATATATATCGAGAAATATGTCCGTTGATATGTGTATAAATAAATTAGCATGGTAACTATGATAACAATAATTATTGTTGTAAGAAAGTAAAGCTCTACAACAGTCAGGTGTTATTAATAATATAACACTAGTTATATAATTCCATGCTCTACAAATATATTTTTTGTAACTTATAGGATTAGATATTTTTTTTCTTTACTTACGGATGTCTTCTTGTGGATTGAAAACGCAAAATTCGTCCTCAGATCGTAACTATTCAGAGAAAGTGGTTTACTTGAAAGAGCCGTGTCCTTTCCCTACCGTACCTTTAGGAATTTAAAGTTAAATTAACGTAGTTTGTGTAACTTTCATTTTATTTAGGTAAGTTTAAACAGGTGTTTTAAAGTTTAGTATATTATTACCGTTTATTAGTTAAATTAATATATTTATAAAACAAGCATATAGAACTATGGGAAAGTATAAGCATAGAAACATATTATATGTAACACTGTAACTGTGTCTGTACCACATGTAACAGCGTTCTAACTCATTATGGTGTTCTTTGATTGGCGAATTTGTGATGGAGATTCTGTGGATGGCTTTTTGGAAAATCAACATTATTATATTGTAAATTTTGTATATCGCTGGACTCTTGCTTGATTCTATATCAAATTCTATTTTATTTTATTTTATTTTATTAGTAAACCAACAGCGAATACACTAATACTCATTAACTAACACAGGACATAGTATGGCCAATAACCTGCTTACCTTATGTAACTAGACATTGTTATTAATTTCTAGATAAATATTCTTCGAAGGAATCATTACAGCAAGTATATAAAATCTGAATGAAAAAATATGTTCCTTCCTAAGCCTTGTGCTACTTTATCGTTTTCAGAACGATGTGTGTTGTGTCGATCCGGTCAAGTGCGAGTTGGACTCACTACGTACCAACGGGAAGTACCATTTTGAAAACTTATGTACGTTAACAAACTAAAATAAATTTGCTGCTTTATGTTGGTACCACTCCTTTAATTTGAAAAACAAATATCTTTGTGATGGGCTTTTCTAAGATGTATACATGAATTGCCAATTGCCTTTATCTGCATTATATTCACTTCACTCTTGCCACTCTTCACTTCCTGATAAATAGAAAAAAAACTTATATTTAGGTTTTTACGCTGTAAAGAAAATTTTAAACCTTATAAAAGTATGCCTGTCTGTGTCTACGTCTGTATGACATACTACTTACTGACAAGAAAGCTTAAATAGAGGCATGTCTGTTAAAAGTTTGTACGACTGACAATTTGCTGGCAAGCAAACCTAAATGAATATGTTAATTCACTATACAGTACGTACAGACATACTGATAACGAAGTGATTCTATAAGGGTATCGTGTTTTTTTCCTGAGGTAAGAAACCGATGTTAAATATAGTCTTAAGTAATTTAGGGATTCATGGTACCTATAGACATCCACTGCTCATCAATGACAAAAAGCTATCCGTCCTATCCACCCTTCGTAAAAGAAATTCTCATTACGTTTACTATTTCAGTTAATTTGTTTTATGCTGATCGTAACTCTCTACGGTCGGATACATTTGTATTAGATACAATGTCCAACGGCGCAGCTATAAGTCCATTGTGGGGATGTGTGCTTATTATACGTGGCATGTCCCTGTTTGCTCACTCCAAATGAGCCATATGTGAGTAAGAAAGAGTAATAATATAAAGGAAACTTGTCGTTTTTTCATTTCTTTTATGGATAAACTAGCCTCCTTTTAATTAACAAGAAAAAAATATAGAAGTAGAAAAAGGTAAACGACGTGGTCAATGAAATCAAGATCCTGTATGTTTAATAAGATTGTCAAAGCGTTTCATTCTACGATTCTATGTGAATTTCCTGTCTAATTGTAACGTCATAGTACAACTCGTCCTGAGTCCTAGCGGTCCGAGTGCTTATCACACTTACATACAAGGTTGATACGAGCGAGAGGCATTAAATTTAACCACATATACTATAAGTGCCTATTGTTAATCCGAGACTATTAAAAAAAAGTTTACAACAAGTATACGAAAATACTTTTTTCAAACAAGTTAAATAGCGAAAAAATAAGGAAAACTTGTAAACACTCTTTATACGCGCCGCCGCGGCCGCTCGGTAAGGTCGCTAAGCCTCGAACGGGGTGAATGACCCCGGCGGACTATAGGCGGTCGGGCGCTCGAACAGCTGATGGTACAGAGTGTACGAAGTGAGAAAAAACTTTAAAAAATTCCTGTGGCTAAACTATTGCTCCGATTGATCTGATATTTGTTGTGTAGCCTGGAAATAATACACTTCATATGTGGTTTAATTTAATGCCTCTCGCTCGTATCCACCCTGTATAAACACGTCCTTTACTCGACAAGTTCCCTTAATCCATGGACTTATGTCATCGTGTTAATCCTCTGCTAAGTAACGTGAGCATTTATATTACAGGTAACTACTAGACAATCGAAGAAATAGATATTACTAGCTGCGTTCCGCGGTTTCACCCGCGTAAGATTCAATTCCGTGGAAATGTCGAGATAAAAAATAGATGTCGGTCGATTCTCATACCTACGTACGAAATTTCATGTGAATCGGTCTAGCTGTTTCGAAGGAATATGGTAAATAACGTTGTGACCTCTTTTCCGTGATTTTGACACAAGACTTTTATATATAATACCTACTATATAGAGATGACATCTTAACTTTACATCTAATGTTACACATTTTAATTAAACTATTTTAACGGGTATTATCACAGTTTATCAGGACACCCGTGATCGTGGTTGCTATCAAGCTTCTGTTTGGATCTGATTCTGATTGTAAAATAGAATCCGTTAAAATAGTTTTATTACAATATATTATAATGTCTTTTATATAGAGTTCTATAAAATGTAGTTAAGATTTTGACATGTTTAAACATCCATGAGCCGGGAGAGATTGAAGGTAACATCTGGCGTAACGTGAACCGCCTAGCGACCTACGTTGCCGCTGCGTTCTTCGGTTGTCCAAAAAAACTACATATTTTTTATTTGGATTAAATTTAATTAAATGACTACGGAGCTACAAGATATACTTTACTGTTGTTTGTCTGCCCATGTCTCCATGAACACCAGTTCATGATGATGCACACAATTTACGACCCGCTACAGCTACGTCATATTACAAACGTTATTTGAGTTGTGTAAATGCTAAACTTTATTGATTTATCTGTAACAAAAAAATATTAAAAAGTATATTAAAAAAAAATAAAGTAGAAAAAATTGAGTTCTGTTAATGTATTTAAGAGATTAGGTCATTGTCACTACATAGTATAAAACAAAGTCGTTTTCCTTTTGTCCTTTTGTGTGTCTGTATGCTTAGATCTTTAAAAGTACGCAGCAGATTTTGATGGAGTTTTTTAAATAGAGTGATTCAAGAGGAAGGTTTATATGTATAATAACTCCATTTTTGATGTCCGAAATCCACGCGGGCCAGGGTGTGGGCGGAAGCTAGTCATAACTAAAAATGGTATATCATATATGTGAGCCATGGTTTGCCAAGTCCTGTATGAAACCTGTATGGCCTACAAAAGGCAGGAAATTGGATTAAAATTTACTTTGGTCAGTTTTGCTTTGCGCTTAACTACATTAGAAGTACCAAATTGGGATAGAAACTCAATTCCTAAAATTACTCTTGCTTTGTTTGATAGCAGTTTAAATTTTTTTGTCAAATTTAGTCCTATAGATATTTAGATTCACTACATAAAATGTTGTAATATTTTTAATATTACGGTCATCCAAATAAGATTAAATCTAAACAATGAACAAAGTATCTGCATTCCTGAATTCGACACTTAGCTTAATATCGACTAAGACCCCTGCGGGTGCCTTCAGCCGCTAATTGGAGGGTCCCGGATCTGCAAGCAACAGGATACAGGATACTCCAGCGACTGTAAGGCTTCTTCTCCGATTTGTACATTGGTGGCGAGCTCTTTTGGAGGTCACAGAGGTACTGAAACCCCTACCACGACAAGGTGAAAGGAAATTAACATAGGTACCTAATGCAATAAATATCTGTACATAACTTATTTAAAATACGTCGTTATGCCAACCCATTATATCAATTTCTGATGAGCCTGATATATATTATTAATTGATTGATGGATATGTATGATTATTAATTAATAGATGGATTTACTAATACCCGCTGTGGCCCAGAGTAATTAATATATAAGCGAAGCGGTCGCATGAAATAAACTAAGTGAACCAAATAATAGCGTTGCACGAATAATGATTGCAATTTCAGCAAGAGTATGAATCTATACCTATATACCTATAATAAAACAGTAAAATTCGTGTGTCTGTACATTGAATATATTTACGAAAACCTAATTGGGGGCGATGTTAAAATAGTATTAGAACACTTTTCAATGATTTTTAATTTTTTTGTTTGTCAGTTTGTCCGGGAAAATCTCCGAAACTACTACTACACTAAGCCTGGTCAACATCAAAAATACTTTTTACTGCGGTAAAATCTCTAATTCCTGCGGGAAATCGGAATTTCGGCACACTGCAAGCAAACAATAACAAATCACTTTGAATATAATATTTCTACGCTACGCGAACGAAATCGCAGGCACAAACTTGTATAAAATAATTAAGTGATTTTAGTATTAGGTAGTGCCACGCTGCATGCATGCAGCACAACGGAGGAAGTACCTCTCGCTTATACTATACCGACGTAAATTGACAGTTGTGCTGTAGTGTTTCGTGAGGTGTGTAAGTAGAAGGTTGCCCATGGAGGGGGAAGGAGGTAGGAGGGCAGTGCATCTGCGGATCATTAAATTGGCTCCGACTGCTCGTTTGCTCACTTATACTATAAAATATATATAAATAAAATGTTTGAATTTCTCAATTTCAATTGAATTTCAAATTTAAGAGATTCAATTTTTCTTATCTATAAGAAACATTAAATGTGTACCAAAGCTAAAGCCAGACGATGAAATTGTTATCTACAGTTATATTTCGTTTAAAAATCATGATCTACTATAATATAATTCTAGTTTATCTAATTACGACTGGCAGGAAATATACGAAGTTTATGTTACAAAGTATTTATAACTTAGTTAATGTAGGCTTTAAGTAATTTAAAGTTTATGGGTAATTAAAACGGGTTAATACCAACATAATAGAGGTTTATTACGTCACCGGCAACTGTTACGGTATAATGGAGAGCCTTCCCCCAGGGGTAGACGAAGCCTTATTGTTTGAAACAGCTGAATAATAATACTAAGAAAGTCGTTAAAAATAATACAAACTAACTTTATTAAGTATTTGATGTTACTAGCTGCGCTCTGCGGCTTCACTCGCGTAAGTTTCGATTCCGTGGAAATATCGAGATGAAAAATTGATTGGCCGATTCTCAGACCTACCCGATATGCACACAAAATTTCATGAGAATCGGTGGAGCCGTATCGGAGGAGTATGGTAACTAACATTGTGACACAAGAAATGTATATATCCTGTACTACCCAGGGTTGAGCACTCGCTATTGTGACGGAACCTTCTAACACACCATGTCGTCTGACTGATGGAAATAAAAGCACTTCTTCATAACTCTTGTTTATTCGATTATAAATTAATTATCAAATTCTTCAGTGACTAGCCCGGCTAGCCCCATAAACAAATATTTCCTTATTTTTCTTCTTTCGTGTAAATCCTTCCAAACTCTGAGTATGTATTGAACTCCGAGTCTTGCAAATTACTAAAGAAAATTCTTGACAGGAGAATTTTCATCATCGAACCTTTTGAATCCGAATTACGTTCTAAACTTATTTTTAATTAAGAAGAATAAACTCGTAGGTTTTATTCTCGCTCTCTTACACAGGTTGTATATGAATACAATCTGTAAAACTCACAATTCCTACAATCCTGCTAATTTTATAAATACTAATCCTACTAATATTATAAATGTGAAAGTTTGTAAACATGTTTGTTACTCTTTCACACAAAAACTACTGAACGGATTTTCATGAAACTTTACAGTAATATAGCTTTCATATCAGAATAAAATTGTAAGTTAAAATTTTGAATCATTTTTGAAGTCCGAAATCCACGCGAGCGAAGCCGCGGGCGGTAGCTAGTCTTTCTTGTGTGCGTATGTATGTCACTGAACTCCTCCTAAAGGACCTATTTTGACGAAATTTAGTATGTGTGTCGAAGGGGATTTGAGAATGGTTCAGATTTACAAATCAGTCCGACAGCTAATATAAGTAGAGATATAACTTAAGTAATTAATTCTAACAAATATTATGAATGCAAAAACATGTTTGTTATCAAGTGCAACAATCACTATTCAATTATTGAATTTGGGTATAGCATATATAATTTAATCTTCTCTTATGTCTAATTTATATTTTTATGATACTTGTATACATTGCTAACTAAAATGCATGTATCATGAAAAATTGAGTCACCGCAAGGCAAGTGATTTATAACCCCTTTAAAGCTGCATTTCCCAGCATTGTACAGTTGCGTTGGTAGCCTTTGAGATAGGAAAATATGTGAAAAATATCCCTCTAACAGAATTTTGAGCTTAGTGACATAAAACCGCGACTATTTTGGTACCATAAAGGATTCCATTAAAGGCTGGATACGTAATGAGCGTCTACTTCGGCAGCTGAATGAAGGACCTCTTTTCGTATTCATACGCTACGAGACCAAGAGGGTTTGTGCTAACGGGGTGGTACAAAGCATAGGTGATGAGAAATAAACTATCCGCGTGTTTCACAATGAGAGATAGATTTTGTTTATCAGTTGGAGTGCGATATTTTCTACGACTTCTTGTAGAAGAACTAACTACGACTTCTTTGTAGAAAAAAAAAAAACTATTAATTGTTCTATAAACGGAACCCAAAAATTGTCTTCATTTCCATTCAGTCAGTCAGTCATAGAAATAGGAAAATTTAGTAGTATATTATAAATTTTATAAAAGTTTGTGAGAATGGATGTGTTTGTTTCTCTTTCAAAAACAACTGATCACAAATATGATCGATATGGATTGCAAACTGGCAAAATATAATAACACTATTTTCGAAAAAAAAAAATAATTATCATGGTATATATCTTAACAAAACTGTGGGAAATACATATCTCGTATACACATTGTCTTATTTTCATTTTTTTGATAGTTATTCCCATTGTTGTGTTCTGATGTTTTGGGTCTGTGAAACTATACAACTGACGTCAAACGCTTGTCACACGTACCTACACACTGGTGACTTCAGACCGTTGAGCTAAGTTGAATGCAAGTAAAATGCAATCCCACTATCTATCCCACGGCTACCCACTGCACTTAACTTCAAAATTCTTTCTTTTGTTTAGGGACACGAGCTATA
>LUGF01056317.1:281555-297961 GCA_001625245.1 Calycopis cecrops | reverse complement strand
ATATAGAGAGTACTTCAATGTATATAGAAAGTAGATTGGTAATCTCGAAATATTAAAAGAATATTAATTAATCAAAAACAACGTACATCACGATGTACGTTGTTTTTGATTTATATCTTTTTTGATATATAATACCTCATTGTTCTACTCGAGTGAAACTTATTATTATATTTTTGTACCAATACTACACTAATTAAACGGTAGATTAAATCGGCTACATTTATTATGACACTACGATGGTATATATCATTTTCTTACATTCTTGAATGGAAATCAGTCTACAGCATTGACGTGCTAGGAATCCAATACAAGCCATAAATATTATATGTTATGGAGACAGTACTCGATGATTGCTATAAATCACGTACCTCCGAAATCCCGAGTCAATCAAATGCTCGTGAATGATGTAAAATAATATTTTTATTTCAGAAATCAGCTGATAAAATTAAGACGCCGCGCCGCCGCTGTACCATCTTTAATTTACAAACCGTCTACTGGGGTTGTTGTTATGGCGCCTTCACACTGAAATTAATTCAGGGAATTATTTTTTTTATGGCATATGACTACTTCTGGCTCTAGATGATGATGTTGAAACATTGTTTATCGCTTAATATTTTTGGACTACTTCTAGGATATTATTATAAGTAAAGGTTGTCTGCACCCAACAGTTGTCTTGGTTGGGTTAGGTAGGCAAGAGACGGTCTTATCCACCATCATATCAGTGAGATGACCTTGAGGATCAGCCGAAAAAGTTGCAGGCAGCCAAACCTGTCGACCAGGATAGATGGTATATAAATGAAATTAGTTACACCTAAAAGGATATTTGTTATAGGTGTAGTATATTAATAGAAATATTTCACATCGAATTAATAAAGCAGTACTCTTGGGTTTTAAATCAGTTAAAAAGTTAAATGAACAAGACAGATAATCCATGATTCCCTTTTTTTACGTTTTAGACTTTTATAAAAACTACAGAAACATTGGAAATGAAGAATAATAAATAAATACTGTTTTAAGTACGTAGTAAGTAGTAGTTACTGTTTTACTTAAAACAATATTTTACCTACCTATACCTCTTTAAAGTAGAACAAAAATTAGTCTTAATACTTATTTAACAAAAATGTCTAATATATTGGCAAAGGGGAATGCCGAAACATGTTCTCTCGTGAGTCTTACACATAAACATGCGTAACATTTTATTTTGAAATAATGATAATCTTATTTATAAAACCAATTCTCATACAAAAATCGGCATTCTCCCTTTATTAATAGTAGCGCAGAAACGCAATCCGTATGAAGAACATGATAAAAGGAGTCTTTCAACAGCGATTTATTGGCCCGCTAAACAAATAAGCCACTGACAACGGTTTATTGAGTAAACTCGTAAACCAGAACCTTTTATATGAGCAAACACCGCCGAATATTCCATGCGGGTCATGCCTCCATTAAATATAGAAATATATAAAACAGTTTGAAGGATAGTTATGTTCATCAAGAACTATCTTTTCAATAGTAATCATTATTGTAAATAAATCTTCGTAGCACATACCAGATAAGAAAATTGTAGTATTACAAGAATGCAACATGTGAATATACATATTACATTAATTCGGAAACATTATTGCTTTAAAGCCTCAACTTTGGCAACCTTCATTTTTAACTACCTATGAATTAATAGCGAAATTATTATTAAAAAAAATTGTGAGCTTTAGACCACACAACTGCAGTAAAGCTTAATTATCGATTTTCATTAGGTACCGTACTTACAATGACATAACAAGTCATATGTTATTTTTTTTTTTTAAATATAAAAAAGTTTCGCTTAAATTGACATTGAATTCAATGGATTTGAATGACAACTTCCATTGGCCTCGCCCGATATGAGATTTTTGTAACGCTCTCGCCAGCTGTGAGCCCATGTCAAACGTGCGTTACATAGAAGTTTTACGTTAAAAATCAACCTGCCGAATCCTACGTGCAAGAGGGTGGATTTGGTTTCTCTGAGAGTTGCTAAGTGAATTGTGACACTAAATTCATTCAGATATGAAAAGAACCTTAATATCCAAAACATTATGTGATTTTATTCTAATATGATTTATATCTAGTTGAAACTAAACAAGTTATAGCGTCTACGAACACTCGTCACAAAATTAGATTACAAATTCGGGTGCATGAATAAGTAGTTCCTTTTGCGCATTTCTGAAAACTAGGCAACTGGGATTGCATTATGTATGAGGAGAATTATCACAGGTCTCTTGTCGTCCGAATGAATTTGTACTTTTTAAAGGAACCTTCTTAAATGAGTCACGAAAAACGTCAATGACTCGCTAGAAATTATCATTTTAATCAAAGTTAAATTAATTAAAAGTAGTAATTAAGATTTTAATCGCACTTATAAATATTAATTAGCACTAAGCCGCCTTTTTACTTCTGATAAGGACCTTTTTAAGTGTATAAAAGTATTTTTTATCGCCTAGTTCATATCAATAAACGAATTTTCTTCTGTTGCCACTCTTCACAAGAATGGTATAGTGTTTGTATTTTTTGGAAGCTAATGGTATGGTGAGATGGAAGGATCTAAAGATCATTTAATGCGTAGATATGGTTTGTTTCTTTAATTTATTATAAATAAACTATTGATATCAAATAATATACATATATTAATAGTACAATTACCATCTAATTGTAGATACTTAACGATTTATTTTGATTCTTTATGTTTTTTTTTTAATATGTTTTATTATCTTCTCATAATTTTTTTATTTATGAGCTTTCTTTGTATCAACTTTTTTAGTCTTTAGGCATCCGATGATCTCCTAGGAGTACCTACATCTTTCTTAATGATTGCGTGGAAGATATCGCTTTAAAGCGATAAGGTAAAGCCTAATTGTGTTTTATTTTTTCCCGCACGTAAACAACTTCTTAATGTGTGCAACAAAGTTATTATTATATGTTATTATTCAATGTTAGAAAAAGGTGTTTGGGTATTTTTTGTTCGAAAAGTATTTTTCTGTAAACATATATACGCACCGTCACTGATCCCGGCTGGAGTCCAGTGGCGTGTAGTAAATACCCTTAAACAGTCACTACCGCTTAAAGTTGACAGGAACGGCCATTTAGGACATTCTTCATCCGCTTTCAACTTTAATGATATTCATTTTAGAAAGCCTCGTCATGAAAACAACAATAAAAAGATAAACTTTGTAACATTAAAGCGAGTATAAATTATTACTTAGCTATGCATTTCTTTTTGTTTGTTTCTAAACTCGAAAATACTTTACGGGCTTGACGTTTTTGTAGAAAAGAGAGATCCTTTTTACAACTGTAACAATAAATCTAAAAGGAGAATCCGTGTACCGAAATGTGCGTGGTCACGTAGCGTATCGAGTGGTTACTTACGTTTGGAACAGTCAGCGTTGTTTCGTTTTACGTAAAATGTTCGTAATGAATCTGTCAACTTTTGTTTCTATTTTTTTTATTACTGAGGAGATAAGAGGATATTGTTATTATAAGAGGTCGGAAAAGCAGTCTTTTAGTGCCTACCGACGCCCATAACTCATCCACTATTGTGACGTAGTTCTGTCGACATTTTAGTTGTCACTTCACGGCGGTATCATGTTAGACGTACTTCCCCGTTCGTGCCAGCCTAAGGCAGCTTTGTACTACCTCTAACAACATTCAGAATTCCTTCCGATATTACATTTAAAAAAGAAACCATCTGATTTTATTTAGCATTGTTCTCAACACAAATTACAGTCTAAAATAAAATAATAAATGTGTACTTCTTAAACTAGTGATTTAAACTATAAAACAGTTTTTCTCTTTGAAATGATACTTAAAGAAGTTGTCTAATTGGCATCTGAAAGTTGCCTGCAATTCCGTAGGATTTACTAGTCGTCTCGACAGAATTAAAGATCCGCGCGGAAAGTTGTGAGCGACTCCAAGTTCTCAACTTTATAAATTATGTACGAGAAATTATACGATACAAGCAGATTTTCATTCTTTTTAATTTAATAAAAAACATGGAAATATTTGTATGCTTTTTGTTAGGACCGAACTGGTAAAGTTTGATTTAGCAAGTGCCTTGACAGTTCGATAGACTTTTGATATTTAGGGCGATAGGAGCTAGGACACTCTTGATGATGTGTGAGCTGAGTTATGAATGTGGAATAAGAGGTATAGTATGAGGTAGTGCCACGCTGCATGCATGTATGTGTCCCAAAGAGTAGTACCAAAGAGTTAAGTTACACCGATGTACCTGCGCAGTATACATTTTTTTGAAAAGCGCGAAAATATTTCATCCAATTACCAGGCATTACAAGAGCAAAGGAAATTCTTCATTTGCTATTCGTCAACCGAGAGCTGGCTGTATTGGCATTCGCCAGTTGCTTAGCCCAATATCAGCTGTCATAGTATGTCATTCATACAAACGTCAAAAGTCAAGCAGCATAGATACCGTGAGATAGCATGAGCTCACGTCTTGTTATAAGTGTGTTTAAGCCTTATGACTTGTGGAATAAGGATTTTATGGAATTGGTGTTATAAATCGGACCGAAAATTATAGATCGGCTTATGTTGTACTTTTTCTTCGTCAACGACAAAAGCCGACGTAACTTATTTTTGTCGTAGAACTAACTATACCCGAATTGGGCTAGCAAGACCGGGGAGGTACCTTTCGCTTACACGAAAGCGGCGTAAAGTGACAGCTGTGCTGTCACGTTTCTTGCGATGTGTAAGAAGCCGATGGTCAATGGAGGGAGGAGAAGGAAGTAGGGTAACGCATCTACGTGGCCTCTATGTGGATGTCTATGGACATCGGTAGTCATGAAATTGGTTCCGAGTCGTTGGTCCCTTATACTATAAAAAATATAATACCTAAACAAAGGATGAGCCAAATCCATGACTTTACATTCTGTTTTGTTTAGTAGAGCACAAAAAAACACGAACTAATTTCCTATCGACGTACCTCGCCTTTTTATTGAAGAGCGGGCCCCGGCGTCACCTGATTTTAATTGAATTTCCAACTTCTCAAGCTGTTTTGCCGATAAGCGGTCTGTTGCTGAAGCGATGGCAATTTTAAATAGATATTTTTTTAAAGCAACAAGCTATACGAACATTATTTTTTTAATAGCATCAGCAATATTTTTTTAATAGTTGGTATTGTGGGCTAGCGAGCAGTCGCAGCCTTATGATGATTACCGATCCCATAAACATTCCCATGGAGGTTATACAGACGCGTTGCCCTCCCTTTTCATTTCTCATCCATGGGCCATCGGAAGCTCGTACTGGTAAACACTCCGTAACTGTCACTTTACGTCGGTATCGTTGGCAAAGCAACGTGTAACTACCGGTAGTCCGTCATCAAATAGCTGCGACTGCTCGTTTACTACTATTTACCATCTGTACCGACTGGCGTACGTTAGTTTAAAACATTTTAATTTTTTTTAATAACATAAATATAATAATAATAACATGTTGTCGGCTATAAAAGGAATATGTGTTTAAAAAAATAAAAAAAAAACAATTTAATATGTGATAATATTAATTATAAGTGATAAATAATATATATCAATTATAAGTGATAAATAATATAATTATATATGTTAATCAAATATTATGTGTAAGATTAGTAATGTTTTGAGATACTAGTATGTCTTCTCATGTGATTGTGAATGTCGAGATTGCCTATAATTGAGACACCTTTTATCTTGTATGCTTTCTTGTTTAATTTAATTTATATTATAATGTATGTATTGTGTTGCTCTCCTTAATAAATAAATAAAAAAAAAATGTTTCTTATAAATGCGAATGCTCGTCGATCGCAACGCTCTAATTGTTTCTAGTGGAGTAATTTATCAGATCCGACAGCCCTAACACAGGCGCGATACACGTACAGCGATCACATGCGCGGAGCGATGGATCCACACGATACGATATGTCGTCTAAGACTAATGGATACGACAAATCTGTATCAAACCGTCAACATTATGTATGCTTTATTTTTAGGAAGAGACCCATGCTGAATTGTAGTGGAATTGGTACGGCCCGTACCTCTCCTGTTACATGATACCACCGGGAAGTGATAGCTATGACGTCACGTTTCGTACGGTTTCTAAGTAGCCGTTGGCCCTTTGGAGAAGAGGAAAGGAGGACAATGCATCTGAATTACAATCACGAGGATATCCATGGGCGTCGATTGTAATCAAAAGATTCAGACTACTCGTATGCCCCTTAAACTTAAAAAAAAGTATAATACTGAAGAATTTGTGTAGTTTTGATTAAAAAACTTCATTATTAGTTAAATCATTAAATGTCGAGGAAGTCTATAGGCTGTTTAGTATTACGCTATAAACAATAGAATCGAAGTTGTGCGTGTGAAAACACAGGGCACTGTTAGTTACTTCAACGATACTAAACGATCTTTACTAAGAATATAAAGCTGAAGAAGAGAAGAGTTTGTTTTTTGTTTGTTTGAACACGCTAATCTTTGGAACTACTAGTCTGATTTGAAAAATACTTTCAGTATTAATTAGTTCATTTAGAGAGGAAGGCTATAGACTACTTTTTAACCGACTGCGGTAAAAAACGGATTCACGTAAACGAAGTTGCGGGTGTCCGCTAGTATAACATAGTTTAATCCATTACATTTTTGTTAAGTTGTAACGCTTCGACATCGGATACGACATATCGAAACGCAATCGTACCACATGGGGCGACTAACACAAACACGATACATGTACGTATAATGTAAATTGAAGGCAATCGCCTCAAAGGGTACGTAAATTTCGCTCACGTATCAATTCGTGGAATTGAAATTTTCTGCCGAATATGAATTCGATAGACGTCTTTAATACCGATGAGATTAGGTGTAGCTTATACTTATTTCTATCTACGATCGGAATCAATTTGTATTGTAGACATATATGTGCCTCTCAAAACAGATGGATACTCTTGTGAATATACAGAATTATTCGACATTTGGTTAATAAATGTTATTGTATCGTATTTGATTAGATAGTGTTTGAATGTTGAAATTAAAAATAAAATTATTATCCGTGGACGTATCTCCACATCAGTCTAGTTTTATGGTACATAAATATCCCTACCGTAAGGACTTGTGTCACAGGTACTAGACAACCTAGGACTACTACTAGACAAACTAGGTTGTCTAGTACCTGTAACACAAGTCCTTACGGTAGGTTTGTTAATTAGCATAAAACTAGACTGGCGTGGTGTTACTGGATGTATGCAGATAATAATTTATAGTACTATGTCTAATTTTATTTTTTATTGTTAAATTTAATATCTTAATTATAGAAGTACATAATACAACATTTAGATATACGTCATCTGGGCGGGATTGGGACCACGACCTCGGGCGTTACGTGTGAAACATTACCATACGTTGCTGTACATACATAGTACAATTTCATTTACTAACCTATAGAAGAATTGTATTTTCGTTAATTGAGTCTCGTCTTTGAGAAACAGTTGACCAATTTGAGGTGAAGACAGGGCCATCAATCTTCTTGTAGGTCCCTTTAGTCTTTGGCGCCTGTAATCATCAAAATACATCTCGTCTTTCCCTTACGCGATCAATAATTATAGCTACCTGATACCGAATAATTACAAAACTGGTCTGGTAAAGCTTTCAGAAACTCCCAATCATATCAAACCCACGACTGAAACTTGATTACGGCTCGGATAGAACATGAGCCATTACCGCGGACCGGCACACTAATGGAATAATGGACCGGCTAACTGGACGGCATTAGACAAACATATTTCGATAGCAGCGCTGAATTTGATCAAATTGTGTGCGTTTAGTTAATGATCTCTTATTATCTGATATATTATAATGTCCGGTTTTAGTCTAAGCAATTACCGGACGACAACTGAACATAAAAAGGTGAGGTTGAAGCGACTAATCCTGTGTGTATCAATACAAGTGTAACTATATAAGTTTCTCTTGTATTGGTCTGTAATAAAATTTTACTACTTAAATATGTTCTTGATGAGGGTAAAATTTTCCATGCGTATGAAAATCTGAAAAATTTAATGCAAGATTATTGTGGTATTGTGATGGAACCATGCAGACGGAAGATGTCTATTCCTATAGACTGCGATAAAATATAAAAACCTTGTCGTGTTTGGGCTTGTTTGATTTGTATTGAGAAGTAGGTACTTTAAAAAAGAAGTAAAGATTGTTCATACCCAATTATCAAATAAAAACGACTTCCCCTTTCTATTTTTTTATACACAATAATACAACACTGTTGCGGCTTAAAACCTCGCACCTGTTTACCTGGTTGTTAATTTTGTCTGTGGCAGGAAGCGCCTCACCAAGTTTTTTACTCTATGGACGTTCCGTTCCTGTGCGGCGTCCGCCATTCTTTCACTAATCACTTCACTCTTACGCATCTCTCATTGACTCATCGCATACGCATCGTGTTAAATAAACGTAATTCAAAATTCATAGTTTTATTTGGCACCACTGTATACAAATATACAAACACAGATGATGTTTGTAGGCGTACAGTAAGTACTATGTGTTTTTTTTAATACGGACTTTGGCCCACCACTCGTTCCCACCGCTGCTACTCCTGTATCGCCAGGATCGACAGCGGCAACCACACTTGACCCTTTGATATGATCGCAGGGAGCCCGAGGGAAAAGCTAAATCTGTCTTGGGACCCGCAACGAATTTAATGACTATGTAATATAAAAATACCCCACAATGTTTACAATACATATTTAAATATGTGTATACCCTGACATAGGGGCAATTAGCCCTAAAGGGGTCAATGCCAAATGCTATAAAGCAGCAATTTCCAGCGGAAACCTAAATTGCGTCATGCACAAAGCTGCGGAACGGATCGGCCGGCTACAAACTAATCAACTAGCTAATTAGTCCGCTAATTGTTTGATAAAGTTCACCTATAAAAACGCAATTTTGATAGAATTATTCACATGATACATGGAGATACTGTCGCGTTTGGTGCGGTTTGTGGGTTTCCCGTGGCTCTTAGAAAAAGAAAAGGAAGGCATCTGTCAAGTCATTGTGCGGATGTCCACGGGCGTCGGTAGTAACCTATTGCATCCTCGTGGTCTTGTGGTAAGCGTGTTCAACCACAGACGTGAGGTCCTGGGTTCGAAACCCGGGTGAGACCAAAAATTGTTATTGGGATTTTTCAATTTCTAATAACAGTCCGGAGTCAGGAAATTGGCGGTGATACACCCCCGTGCCTCGGAGAGCACGTAAAGCCGTAGGTCCAGCGCCTGATTTCTCACCGGTCGTGTCGGATTGCCGTCCCATCGGAATATGTGAATAAGGGAATAGAGAGTGTACTTGTGTCTGCTCGCACACTTTTGCACTATAATATATTTCTTGCGCATCTGGCTTGTCTCTATAGAGACGGCCGCCGTAGCCGAAATCGGCTAGGAGGATATTATTGTTATTGCATCCTATCTCACTTCTTACTCTTTTGGACTAGTTGATTGACGCTCAGAAGACGGGCGGACTGTTTTTATAGTATAAGGGCTCCCGCACACGGGCCACTGGCCACAACCACAAAACGCCGCCACTGGCATATTTTCTGTAATTTTCATACATTTTATATGAACTCGCCGCACACGGTTGGCGCCGGTGACGGCCACGCGATACAAATCGTCGCAGCTGCTTCTTGTGGCCCGCACCGGCCACTAAACGCCGACACAAAAAGCCGCCACATGCCACTCGCGCGATTCCGCGCCCCTCTCTCCCTTTCCTTGAAGAAATTGGATGTATCCAATAACTACGGTTTCGTTTTCTACGACGTCGTCTTTTTATTAAAAGTAGCGCAATAAAACTTCTTCGTCCGAGTCCATTATGATACTGCATTCCTGGGTTAAAAAAAGTAGCCACCACCGACTGTAAGTGTCGACCACCGGCCACAAGTGTCGACCACCGGCCACAAGTGGCTGTCGCGCGCTTCAGCTACTTTTGTGGCCGTTTCTTGCCTCTTGTGGCGGCGTTTGTGGCTGTGGCGTGTGGCCCGTGTGCGGCGACACTTAGGTAACAAAGGAGCATGAGAAAGATTTTGGTTCGTTTTCCAAATCAATAAATGCATACATAAATATAAATCAAAACAAGCAACATAATTATTATAATGTGGTATAGTATCGTCTCTTAATAGTCTCACAAATGAATAGATTAATAGGTAATCTTTGGTATTGAATCAGCTGCGTATAATCCCGCACCGGGACTTAATACCGTGTGATCCGTTCACATTGAATCGCAAGAGCGTGGTGCGGATTAAATATTCTGTAGCATGAATATGCATGCGCTCCTGCATACCTACTCAATTATTGTGTATTACTAACGACACAGCGGGTAAACTTAATAAAGATATATATTTCTTATATTATTCTTTTTTTTCATTTATTTCGTATACTACTTTTCTTTTTTTAAAGTGATGCAGGGAACTTTTTTTAGAGTGACGCAGGGAGCAGCCACCGGCAGGTTGAGATCGGGTGGTGTAAATGGCTCTCGTATGGTAGTGCCTAATAACTGCTAAAATAAGTTCGAGTGCCATCCATGCCTCCATTTATGAGGTGTGTCAAATTAATCATCAGTGCACTCCGATGACTAGTCAGTTCCATGAGAGACACATGTCATCTTTGCAATTGTTCATCACGACAGAACAACCCCCTCAAATTAGGGACAGTACAATGGGGGTTCTCATCTTTGTGCTACCTTATCCTGCTCTTCCTATGATAGGGATGCAAAGAGCAGCTGGTTAATTGGCTTCACTCAAGGTTACTGTGTTTACCAGCCTAGTGAGTCCAATCGGAAGATAAGGCTAGAATAATGGCAGGTACAGATCCATAAAGTGACATGACCTGACTAATTGACTCATTGACTGACAGATCTGGTTGTGAATTCCTGAAGCTAGAAGACTCATCAAACGGATATTAAGTAGGTATGTAGCCTTATGACCTATGAATTCACTATGGGTTTCGAATTTACATGAGTTACTCGGGTGTTACAGCGGGGCGCAATAGGAGCGTTGTGTGGATTACTTTCTTTTTCTGTAACGTTGATAAATGATCATGAATATGCAATGGCCTTTACATAGCTACTAGATTGTTATGTATTACTAGTGATCCAGTACGAATAGTATTGCAGGTAAAATAATACGGCTTTAAGTTTAGAATATTAAGATACAGAAGAATTGACAAAAGCATTTTGTATTATGATTTCCTAAGAGGGTTTTTCGATATGTACGTTTCGATGGCGCCGAGATTTTTCGTTGTGTAAAATTTGTATGTGTCCAACGGGAAGAGTCAAGGGGAGTTTTAGTATGGACACGTTTGCATATCTTTCGTTTATGCGGATATCGCTGGGTGTAAGCCATCGATTTGTTTGTCTCATATTAGTTATAATTAAATAAGATTTCAAAAAGCTGGTTCAAACGCATTTTACAAAATCATAACAACGATCACAGGAATGTCTCCCCATAATATTATAAAAAAAAAGTTTTCATTAAGTATTTATATAAATCCATTAAGAGTTCTTTTCGTTTGTACATGGGCGAAAGAAATATAAAGTGTTTTAAGTCAAGTTCAGTGAGAAGGATGCAAAATGAGATTTTTTTTCACTCAAACCCAACATTTATTACTCGATTTCGATAATTCTAGGTATTGGAAAAGGCGCGCCTTGGATTGATATAATCAATCTTTATGTTTGTGTCAACGTCGCGTCGTGTGAATGAGTGCTTAAAAAGCAATCATTATTATAATAAATTTCATTGTGAGTGTCATTAGGATAATGGCCTTTTATATCGATAGGAAAGGCTTAAAAAAAGGTATTGTAATAGATTTTTTAATTTAGTAATTTGTTCATTCATAAAGACCTCCAAATTATTTGTTGGGAAGGTTGCGCTAGGCAGTAGAATCCCCTTGACCTACCCCACTTATGCAACTCATTCCTACCTATGTATTTTCTTTTTTGATTAAACATAAAAAAAAAATAACTGTACTAACAGATTAAAATCTTATATTTGAAAATATACCTTTGTATATTCACAAATAATATCATATTGTGATATATTTTCAAAAAAGTAGATACTGAATATAGATATTATAAATTAGTGATGTCAATTAATTATTTTAAAACCGAACCGATTACATAAGAATATATTTATGTGCTGTACATGCTTATATCTTCCCTCTCATTGTTATTTTGACGTTGAAACTCGGGATATGATATTGTTGGCCTCAGAGCGGAACTCTTGGGGTGATATAGGGGCTTCCTGAATCCCGAACATATTGCCCTGGGGGCAGTATGATAGAGTGCTTTACCGCTCGTAATACCTATATAAAGGATGGTGTGTATGAACAGAATAAAACTTTGCTCGATTGAACACAGTCGAAATGGTCTGCGAAAAGATTTAAACAATATCTTACATGTTACTAATATTTAAAACAAAAGTTCATATGTACCTATTGGTGGATATTCTTTATTTTTGACACAAAATTAGTCGGTTTATTAAAAAGTATATTATGTATGTAGCCGAATTGTGCCGATACAACCGGGGAGGTACCTCTCACTTACATGATACTGGCGTAGAGTGACAAGTGTAACCTGTATTAGACCTATATTAACCTATTATTTATGTTAAACCAATTATCTTAGACATGTAGTAATGAATGCTGAATATGCCTATAATAGGTGTACATATCAGGAATACCTAATTGTAAAAAAGTTTATAAATATTGTTTTAATATGTACACTGTTGGCGTATCAAATAATAAATAAATAAATAAAAAAGTGTGCTATCGCGTTTTGTGCGGTGTGTAAGTAGCAGGTGGAAGGAGGGTAACACATCTGTATAACCTCTATGGGCCTTGGTCATACAAAAGGATCCGTCTCCCTCGTTTGCCCCCGTATACTATAAGTCAAAATCTTAAATTTGTTTATTAGCGGACATTCAATGTAAAAACTGTCACGATTCCTGCTCTCTAAATTAATCGCTGTAGAAACTGTCGTAACCAGGCGGTTAAAGTTCATAATTACATCCAGGTCTTCCGATACTCTTCATACTAAGCGAATTTCAACATGTGTTGTTAAAACTATCTAATGAATTTCACAACATTTTAATTAGTTGTTTAACATGCCTGACATTTCAGGTACTTTAGACCACCCATGATCAGCTATGGACGAAGGCGACACTTCTTAATCAAAGGCGGTAAAATCATTCAAATAGTTTTATTATGCTACAGCATAATATTATTATTCTAATACCAACTCTATGGCGGATGTCCACGGGTCGGTAATCATAGAAATGACTCCGACTGCTCGTCCCCTTACACCATAAACCAAAAAAAAGCAGAACGTTCATAATGATATGAATCATTCATATAAACCATAATTCATTAAAGTTGACCTTTAATATAAAATGAAACCATTTACGTGCTCAATCGCGGTAATCTTTTGAACTACGGTAGCAATTTAAGCAGCTCGCTCTCGTAGCTTTAGGATTTTTTACGGTGGAACTTTAAGAGCCATGTTAAATTATAAGGGCACTTGTTATTTGAGTAGAAGTCGTTTTAGAAATTAAACCTGTCAACTGGAAATTAAAGATAATATTTTTAGGTAATAAGATGATTTTAGGCTTATGGTTTTACTACTTTATAGTATACTTATCATTATTGAGAGTCATTGCCACAGCTGGGTTGCAGCAAAGCTTTGTATTTATGTCCTGCTAGCCCAATTTTGGCTACGACTATTTCCACAGAGACGAGTAAGTAGTAGGCGCAAGAAATACTGAGTGTATGTGCGCAGGTGCACTTCTTCTTTTTTATTTTTTTTTATTGTGATATTGTTGCCCCCCAAACGAGCATTCGGAGCCATTTTCATGACTACCAACGCCTATAGACATCCTCATAGAGGCTATACAGATGCGTTGCCCTCCTTTCTCCTCCCGCCTTCATGGGCCACCGGCTACTTACACACTGCACGAAACGTGACAACATAGCTGTCTCTGCACTCTATGCCGGTCTCGTGTAAGCGAGGTACCTCTCCGGTCGTGCCGGCCCAATTTGACTACATACATGCATGCTGGTGTGGCACTGCCTTTTACTAGTTACTTAGTTTTCATCTTCTAATGCAGCGACAATCCCAAATAAAAGACGGAAGGCACAGGGGTGTAACACCCGTAACTTCGTTATGTTATAAGATTTCTAATAATTTCTAATAACAGTCCGGAGTCAGGAAGTTGGCGGTGATACACCCCCGTGCCTCGGAGAGCACGTTAAGCCGTCGGTCCTGCGCCTGATCTCTCACCGGTCGTGTCGGATTGCCGTCCCATCGGAATATGAGAGTGAGTTAATAGATAGTGCACTTGTGTCTGCGCGCACACTTGTGCACTATAATATATCCTGCGCATCTGGCTCGTCTCTATAGGGACGGCCGCCGCGGCCGTAGCCAAAATCGGCTAGGAGGATATTGTTATAAGAAATTGAAATAAACGTAATAACATTATTTGTTTCCTCCGACAACTTGCTCATCACTAGAAACAGTGCCTTCAGTGTTACCCTATACTATTATAAAACATTTCGTTTATTTTCTTAGAATTTGAAATACCCAATTCAGAGACTCGAGTAAAAATCATAACACATTTGTGACTTCTTTGAAGATCTACATATAATTTGCAAAGGTTTATGTATGAAGGTGGTCCATTTTTCAAGTCCATAAGGCTTGTGTAAAGCTAGTTTATTTATGTAAATATAGGTACGACTTTAACTTACGCGTTTGTAAGACCCGAGTCCCAGTGGAGAAGTCAAAAGTAACAACAAACTGGAACAAATCGAAGAACACTCGCCGGGATCGTCCCGTGAGACTGTTTGGATCTACCGAAGGTTACGTAAATTTATTCCAACATATTTTGTAAAAGGTATAGGGAGATAGGTAACGTTGTGTATTTAATCTTCTCTTTCACTTTAATTGTCTATTATTATCATTAATTTTTAAATATTTCAAATTATCTTTTTAAGATTTCATTCCATCCATGGCAGAAAAACAGAATGATGAGTGTTCGAAACCGGTCGTATTAAATATAATTTTAGTTAATAAAAAGTGGAAATAGTATAAAATAGTAGATTATATCACAAGGGAGTAAATAGTATTTTTAAAGCGAGGGCGCTATTTTGAAACCAGAGCGGAACGAAGGATTCTAAAGTAGAATCCTGTGTGTAGTGAGCGATTCAAAGTACGCCGCCCGAGGGTAAAAATATTTTGCGACTGCGGGATACTCTCTACTTTTCATCCCTATCTATGAGAAAAATTAATAAGTAAATCGTGTTTATTATTACAATGCATTTTACTTTTAGTAGATATAATAAAATTATGTACTTAGATACATAATTGAAATTTTATAATTACAATTGTGCAATGCAACGCAATTATTGGAAGTTAAATTTATTGTTTTGTTGTTTAATTTGTCCCAAAAGGCAAAGGAGTTGTCCATACATCCGAGTATGCACCGTGCGTACTGCACTCTACCGTGCCGGCCTCTTTGGTCTGTGGTTCATCTTTTTGGTTGTAATTTTTAAAGCAACATTAGTGTTCCAAATTCAAATGTCATTATTACCCTGCGAAACCCTTCTAACAAAAACACTTATTTTAGGTGCACTTTTTGGCGAACCACTGAGCGTTTTTCGAATTGATTGGATGAAAAAGTATATTATTTACCAAAACTATGGAACCCTTATAGATTCGTCAGTATGTGACACCCATTTTTTCCGAAACTATTAGGCCTTCGTAGTTAAAACTTTGTTGGTTCATGTATTCTGTGAACCGCTATTCGAATTTTGAATAAAAATAAATGAATTAAAAAAAATCTCCCCCGGATTTGGCACTCCATACGTAGAACTAATTCTGAAAATTTATTTTTTCGTCCAACTTGTGTGTAAGGAGTGTATATAAATAGGTTTTTGAAAATCACATTAATATCGCTAAAACTGTTTTTCTTCAAAATCAATTATTGTTTGAAAGATAGACTCTTCCAAAGTTGAAGAATGAGTAACCCCTCTTTTTAACTTTTAAAATAAGAGAGCGAGAAATCTAAAAAATATATATGCCGTAGATCTCAATGGAAATTTTGAACGAAAATTGATTTGAGCGAGATATGACAATTAGTTTTAAAGTAATTATACATCTTATTAATATTATAAATGTCAAAGTTTGTCTGTTTGTTTGTTTGTTTGTTTGTTTGTTTGTTTGTTACTTCTTCACGTTAAAACTGCTAAACCGATTTTCGTGAAATTTTGTACACACATAGAGGGTAACTTGGATTAACACATAGGATAGTTTTTATCCCGAAAAAATGTTCCTGTGGGATGCTATGAGATGATGACTTTAATGT